>JAGFPH010007717.1:42082-62835 GCA_018207615.1 Philaenus spumarius | reverse complement strand
TGGTCCCCAGAACACGTTTTGGGGTGTAAAAAAAATTCATATATATATGTGTTCACACTCTAGAGGCCGAATTTTAAGTCCGATTTGTTCCAAATTTGGTACACGTGTTAGTTGTCTATGTGGCTCGGAAGAGTTCGTTAGCCAAAAAAATGCAACAACTGGAAGTACGTTTTTTGACCGGAAGTAACTATTTTTTGAGATTTTTACTACGAGAATGAATTTTTTTAGAGTTTTTTCTAACAATATAAATGTAGGATGTTATTCTGCGCATTTTGTTTTTTTACGCGACCTTATAGCTCGCTTGGTTCCCCCAAAATAGACAAAAACGTAAAATACCATAAACGTACCCAGTTCATAGCCAAGTGATTCAAACTCGCGAGGCCACTAGGAGGAAACAAATTCTACTAATATATTGCATACACACAGACAGCTGTTCAACGCCTTCGTGAGTAGACCTATTTCCCAAATTGTTGGTTGAAGCCCTAAAACATTGGGCATATAAACTTAATTTTGGAAATTTGCTCAACTCACGTCAGCGGTCCAGCTGCGTGGTCGATTTATTATAATTTTGTAACCTGGTTGTCAACCTGCTTCATCGTATTGTTTTGTCTGAGACATGGATCGAACAGCATGAGGTTAGTCTTTATCGATTGCAAAATTTTGTTTCAGATTCAAATAGAAATCACTACTATAGAGCCGGTGGTATTTTTTAATACGTTAAAAATTGTATACTTTATGAAACATATGGCGTAAATTTTGTTACTGCAGACGTACTGCAGCTGCGGTTTTAATGTGGCAGAAGAAAAAATTGATTTATTTTCACTATGCAGATTGTATCTTGTGTGGCGGTTCGGATATATTTATGGAAGAATTACATTTTGTAACCATTTTTTTTGTAATTTTTTTGCAAAGTCTCGTTTTAACCACAGTCACAATACGCATCCTTTTGCGTTTCACATTTAAAAAAAAATCCCTTTTATTTTTCACGTCATTGACATTTTTTTAAGTACCAAGTTTTTGTTTTTTTCTTTGCACAGTAAAAATGTATAATTAAAAGTGAATCGCAAGCCGGATCAGCAATTTTATAAAGAATATTCAGTTTTTTTTCAGCACTCAATTAAAAAAGATGGATTTATAAAATGTATAGTTTTCTAGATTTAACATTGAACATTTTCAACTGCCTCTTTTTTAAACATATTCTTTCATAAAAACAAATATTTAAAGTAAAGTGTACCTTATTTGTTTGTGGTAGCCTAAATGGATTGTTGTTAAATTTTACAGGACAACAATTTTACTGGTAGACAATTTTACAGGATAAATTAATTGATTAAAACTCGAAAATACAACAACTCTAATAATAATAAAATAATATTAAAGTGATAAACTTTAAAGATAGTTAGTCTATATATACCAATTATCCTTAAGGAATCTTACAAAACTTGAAAGCTTTTTTTTGTATTGAAATATAATTATAAATAGGTACCACAAATAACAATTTGTCCCAATTTTAAACATTTAGAAAGTTTTAAAAATTGTCAATTTAGTTGATAAAATACCTCTGTATTATCCAAAACATTATAAGAAAAGCTTTTGCAGCTGAAGCAAATGCTGTCAATTGCTTTTACAGAAATGTTTTCCGACTTCAAACACTAAAATCAAATTGAAAAAAAATAAAATGACTAAAGTATTAAGTTCTTAAAACGACAAGACGGACTCATGTCTGATTAAATTTTTATAAGTTCCGAAGTTCGGAAGATATCGTGAAAACTGTGTAAATGGATTTATTCTTTTCAAAAAATATATATAATTCGTATTAATCAAGTAATTATTTTTATTTTTAACATTAGGTAAAAATAAGTGCCAGATTCTTGTTCAGCATCCCAAAAAACAATAGGAAAATGAGTTTTACGAAAATCGGTAAAGAAATGAAGAACTTACTATAATTTGCATATCGTCTATTGTGTAGAAGTAAAATATTAAACCAATAAACCATTTAATATACAATGCAGTAAACAATAAACAACCCTCCCTCAACTATGAATAGGTAGCAGGTAGAAGGGTAAGTAGGCAAGGCCGGGCCGGGTCGATGGCCGGGTACAGTTAGAAAAGCGAGCGAGTGAGACTGGCCGGTTTAAAACTTAAAACTATCTGAATAACGGTATTTTGTATATAACTTGTATAAAACAGATCAACTATTGATGGTCTCAGTTACGACGCTAAGTTGGGTGTATAAGAAATTGTATAAGTTTTTTGTAATTGGGTCCCTTATTTGTTGGTTTTGAAATGTTGATGCGATTATATGTATATATATAATTTGTTATAGTAGTTATTAAAAGTAATTTTTTTTCTTAACTTACAAATATTTGTTTTTCAATCTATGGATACACTTTCACAAAAATGTACTATATTTTTCGAACCTTCATAACCCTTGTTCCATATTTTAATAATAGGATCAAACATCCACGAATGATATACTTACGGAAATTTTATTGAAGAAGTATTATTGAAAATCCATACCGAGGGTTTAAAGAAAATATATAAATATTTATTAAACTAAATTCATTACCTATATATCTCCATCCAAATATGAAAATTGTCAAAACTGTGAAAAAATAATATATACAATTTTAAAGATTTTTATTTTAATAAAAAATAAAATTTGGGAGTTTCGAGATATCATATAAAAATCTAAACAATTTACCTGTTTTTGGTTATTGCGGCTAGAGCTCGCCTTTGATTCATCACGACTTTTAGTCTATTCATAAAAAAATAAGTGTGGTAAGTTTCAAAACTGTTAGTTTTTTTAAAGGTTAAACCGTTTGTTAGCTTGACTAAATTAACTCAAAAAGTTAAGTATAAAAATAGCGGAAAAGTCTATTTACTTATTAATATTCAAAAAATGTTTATTATACGCCCTAGCTTATAAAACCTTGTCAGAATATAATGGTTTTACCAAGTTTCAAATTTAACTATTAAAACAAAGAATCGTGACTATTAATTATTTTATTAATAAATATAGTTAAACTTTGTAATAGCATCACCACGTGTTGACGTTACGACAGAGTGACAGGAAACCGTATTTTAGTTAGCTTGAGAGAAAAGACCAAAACTATAAAGTATGTACATTATTAACAACATATTCATGACGTTTATATAAAAAAATATAATTTAATTTTAAAGTAGAGCTAATTGGGCTTAAGACCTTCAGCAACAAGGTGAAATTATGACTAGCACCTTGACTAGCAAACAAAATTATGTACAGTGTGTCAAGTCTTAATGAATGGACATAACTTTTCTTTTAGAACTATAACTAGATATGATTAAGGCATTAGTAAAAAATCTAAAATACGTAGCTAACAAAATTAATAAAACACAAAAACTGCCTCAGTTGCTTTAGGCCTACCATGCAAAGCTCTAAGCTAAGTTACAGTGGAACTCTGGGGGGGGGGGGGGTTGAGGCCACTGCAAGATCACAACTGTCACGCTAGGTTCTATGATTTGAGTGTTTAGAATGAGGTAACGCGAATTTGTCTCAACCTAACACTTTCCCAGCAAGATCGCGCCTTTATTTACATACAGTTATTTACATTTATTTGTTTAGTGCGATTGCATCTTAATAATTGACGTTTACTACAGTATTATTTACATAATTGAAAAATGTGGACATGTTTAATAAATTTAAAGTAAAATGTTTCGTAGATTTATGACGCTACAACTGAGTCATTTAAACATTTATTGACGCTAAAATATGGATTCGTGTTAACTTTATATATAACGATTTGACTAGACGCAAACAAAAAATGACGCTATGTCCGAGTTGATGAATCAGCCGAGGCCTTCAAAAATCAGTTCGACTGTATGCACATACAGAAGAAATAATTAATCTCAAAATCGTCTATGCCGCTTATGAGGTGGCCCATGATTATTTCCAAATACAAATTTATAGCAATATTTTATTAAAAAATACAAATGTCTGTTATACATATACTCACTCAAAACCATTATTTTGTTACTTACTTCAACTTTTTCTTCATTGGTACTTGATATCACTATTACTTCACAGTTATCATAAATGTCTTCTCCATGGTCCTCTTCCTTCTCACACATTGTCCATGTCCTAATCTCACGAAAAAAATGCCAATTGTTGTAGCCTATCTTCTCACAGGTATCTCTCCTCATCTTCATACGTCAACCCCACAAGCTCCCTTTATATGATCCCACTCTTTTCCGTTCACGGCAGCTTTTTAAGAAATTGCTGATCCTCTTGCCAAAATTTTCCCTCACCCATCTTCACCAATCGCCCAAACGTAAAACTTTGAATATTCTAAATTAAAACAAACAAAAAATAAAGAATAACTTTAAACTTAATATAAAATATAAATCTAAGAAAATTATTTAGTAGAAAATGTTTAAATTATAATAATAGGCAATATGCAACAAAGAAACTTCCTCACACACCATCACCAAAAGAAATGAGGCAAAGCAGTTTTGCACTATATATGAAGATCCACAAAGAAAAAAAAGAAACAACAACAATTATATCATAATAATGTGTTAAGAAACTAATTTATAATTTAAATTGTTTTCTAATACTCAGCAATTCTTCAATGTTTCAATTTTCAACCAATGTTTCATATTTTTTTAGAAAGTCTTTATAACAATCATAATTAAAGTAATTTATTAGAACTACAAATAATAATAACTATTTTGCATAGAACATGTTTCTTGACTTTGGAACTGAAACTGTTTCTAACTTCTAAGTTTTGTTGTATAACTATTTTCTTCAGTTACGGAATTTTCACGTTTTAATACAAATCTTTAGAACTTAATACAATTATTTGCTAAACAACGTATCGGCTTTAATTTAAGCCATGGAAACACTGGTATGACTCTCCATTTTTCAATTCTCTTCAAATCTATTGAAGACACATTTTTGAAGTGTTAGCTTATTGTAGAATTTAAATAAAATTTTTAACCTCCTTTAAAACATACTCTATTCCTCCAAGAACAAGTGAAAAATACAGAGAGCGCTTTTTCTGGCGAAGCAATATCGCGAAAAAATAAAATAGACCAATATTTGAAGATTACTTTAGGTAAATTTTTGTTAGATGGGGTTTTCATATCAATTTAGTTTTTAGTAAGATACTTTATTTTGTATTTTCTTGCACAAACATCTGAGGTCAAAGTACACTCCGTTTGTGTACATAAGCAAGTAAACAAGTAGGCCCTACATAAGCAAGAAATACATACATTTATAAGCATAATTGAACTAAAATTGAACCAAAATACCATTCCATTTTAATAATTAAACGAACAAGTAAATAGACATTCATCTCTTAATTTAAAATAATTTATTACAAGCGAACCACTATCTCAGTAACTCTTAGTCTAACTACATGTAAATAATTCGAATAATGTTAGCCTTTTATTTATTCTTTCAGGGAAAATTTAAATGTGCATTCTTTTTTTAGAAGTTAGATAATTAAAACTAAAAAATGGCGATAGTAGACTAAACTATTAAAACATTTTCAATTATTGTATCGAAATTAAACACATTATATGACATCTCTCATAAACACATTATAAATCATAACAAACGATTTTTAGAAAGTTATCGGTACCTTATGTCGAAAAAATAAGAAAGTTTGATTTAATATGCAGAAAACTATATGATAAAATTTTTAAAAATATTATTTTTAAATGTTTACTTAAAAATCTTAGCTATTATAAAATTACCGTTACTTCGATTACACTTAATATCTTTCACAGACACTTACAAAATGTAGCCTTTTTACAAATTTTTATTTAATTCTTATTAGAAAAAAACTTACAATAAACGTTTCACTACAGGTTCCTTCCAATGCTGTAATTCACACTTTGACTGCAGGTGTCGTGCCATCTCGTCCAAGTGCCATCTCGTCCAAGTGCTATCTCGTCCAAATTCCACGAACGTAGGGCGGGAGGTTAATTCTCTACCTGCCAACTAGTGCCATCTCGTCCAAAAACCTATGCTATTGTTTACTTGACAGGTTTACAAAAACTGTATGTTTTATTCTTTTTATTAAGAGTCTTCTATACATTGCGTAAAACAGCAAGGTATTTATTTTACTTTAGCGTGTCAATCGAAACTACTATAAATACACAAACCTTAACTTTTTTCTTTATAAATATAGTATTTATACACTTCGTAGAAACGAACAGTTTAGCCAACTCAACTACAAAGTTGTACATACGTTTTTAAAGTACAAACATACTGTTATCGGCCAGGTTAAGTAAAAAGTAAACATACTGTGACTAAATACTATAGGTTAGAACCTTTTAGTTTTTTTTTTAATTTTAATTATATAAAGTGATAATAACGAAATATAATCATACTGTTATCGGCCAGATTAAGTAAAAAGCAAACATACTGTGACTACATACTATAGGTTCGAACCTTTTAGGTTTTTTTAAATTTTAATTATATAGGCCTAATGTGATTTACACTCGTATGATTTACACACCGCCACACAATTTCTCCACACTTCTTTTAATTTTTCTTTGTATACCGAAAACCGTTATATAAAAGACTAGGTTGGCCTCTTATGGTGGTCGAAAACTCCATATTCCTATAGATGTTTACACCTCCCGATCAAGTATACAAATGAGGTTTAAATTGGCAGTGTCCACATGTATACAAAGGGGTGGGAGAGCGGTGAAGGGGCTAGGCAAGGGCGAACAACCACAGGCTACCTGCGTTGCCTTCCTCAACCCTTGTCAAGTTTTCACTTGGACGAGATGGCACTAATTAATGTGTTCATTCAACTGTAAAACTGAGCTGGACGAGATGGCACTCTTTTCTAGGAAATAGGGTGTTGGACGAGATAGCACTTGGACGAGATGGCACTACATCTGACTGCACACCTAATAATAAACGTTCTGGCTCTGACCGAGGCGAGGGCCGCCAAGGGTTGCAAATGGTTGACAGGGAGGGGATGAGTACATTACTCTGATTGGTCGAGGTTAATGTTCCAAAGCAGCTGGATGAGTTGTGTTGGATTTTAGAAACAAAACTTACAATAACAATGTATGTACTACTAATCTAGAAGTAGTTCGAGCAACAAGGATGTTTTAATTTGTTTATGAAATTAACATTACAGCATTTAATAAATTAATAATTCCTTCCAGTATTTTAAAATATTAATTTGAAACAAAACCCCTTTTACCAAACATTTAAAAAAAAATATTTTTTTCTTAATTGAGACTAAATGTATTTTTGTATTAAGATCAGAAAAATAATTTCGGAATGCTTGAAATTATGCTGCAAAGTATGATAGTACAATATGTTGTAGCACTTAATCGCTTGATTTTGAATTCCGGGTAAATGAATCTCCTAAAACATAAATACAATAGCTTAATCAAAAATCGTTGTTTGATTTAATACTAACTTTGAAGCATTGAGTTTGAATTGGTATAAAATAACATCAATGATTCATGCAACCTGTGTTAAGTATGTTAAACGTGGTAAGTGTGGTAAAATCGAGAAACTCGTTTGACGGAAGTGTGCTATTTAGAGTCGATAGCACACTCGACTTTAACATAGTCTGGGGTCTGGTAAACCAGTGGTAACGTCGTAAAACTCTTGGGGAAGGTAATTTGATGTTTCAGCTTGAATCAACAAAACAGGTTGTTTGTTATAATTTTGTGTTTTTCCGTACTTGTTTTATTTGAGATAGAAAATAATAATCGAATCCAAGAAAAGAATTATGAAGGAATCGGGGAAACGATGGAGCAAGGAAAATAAACATCTTTTCCTATTTTTAATTTCTGAGAATCTGAGAAGTTTGAGATAATTTCCTTTCTTTTCTCTTTCTTTTTTTTACTTTCTTGTTAACTCTCCATCTGCAGTTGGATATTTCTATACTGGCAGGCACATTTTTACTACTGGAACACATTTTCATTTAAACACCTATCTAAACCATTTTAGTAAAGTACATTTATACATTTTCGTGTTCAGAAAAGTACAGAGAACATTTCTGTGTATTTGATTTTGTTTACACAAATATGTTAGCAAAAAGGAACCAAAAAGAGACCTAATCTTGTTATAAATATACAAAAATGTAATACAGTATATACATTATTTAGTAAGTAGGGAAAAAAATCTCTTTTACAAACTAAAGAATATGGTAAAGAGGCATATTCTAAGCTTTAGTCATTTAGCCTAGATCACGAAAACACAAAATATGTTTCTAAAAAGGCAGAAAATAAGGCCTACTGCCTAATTTTGTCAAAAATATAATTTACAAATTATAAAATGCGTAGGGTATTGCAGTTTCAGTCTAAAGAACTGTAAAAAGAGTGATGTAATCAAAATAATCGAATAAACTATATATACCAAATCAATCTTTAGAATGTTCTGAGTACAGTAACAGTAATTTATAAATATAACAAGTAATTTCTATTTTCTAAAAAGAACCATTATGAATGAACCCATTTCATATTAATTATGCCAGTAATCAATTACTCAGGTATTAATATTCTTCAATTTATTATTTTTCAGGTAGTACAGTAATTTCTGGAACCTCAGAGGGGACAAGGGCACAAGGCTTGCTATCCTGGACATATTTTTACTGTCAATCTTTTGTTATTAGAAAACCTTTTTTACAAAATAAATAAAATATATATTGATTTTATCAAAATGGTGTTTTTTTTACAATCAATTTGAACAATTAAATGAGGAGGACTTTTCCTTTCTACTTGTAATTTGCATTTCAATTAAAAGTTATTTGATCAAGAATACAAATTCAAAAAACTATTATAACCTAAACAAGGATAACCTTACTTTAGCAAATAACACTTTAGCTTGCACAAGAGGTCTTTCACTCAAAATTCAAATAGCAGTTTAGCGTGATAACACTTTAAGCATTTAGCACAGATTGCATGAATACCCCTGATGTCAAAATAAATGCACTTGAGATGAGCACGTCATGATCTACTTATCATACGATAGCATTAGTAAAATAAGTTTATCTGGTGTAGCCTATTTTGTTCTTGCCTAACGCAAGACTTTTTTAAACTAAAATATCAAAATAAGGATTGTGAGTAGGCCTATTGATGATTATGTATTTACAACAAATTGTAGTAGCCTATTGCTACTGTGTCAGGCTTCTCCAGTGTTAAAAAAGAACCCTTCTTAACTTGAATCACGAAATCATTAATTTGTGAACAGGAAAGACATTATGATCGCATACAAATTACATGTACGCTTCAGCCTACTATTTAGAGCTGAATGATATGGTATTTCTATAAACATTCTTCTCGTCTACATTTTTAGTAGATACTAAACTCATTTATATGTTAAATACAATCTAAATTTGTTTATAGTTACCGTACATTATAATTATAGTTATCAATTTCGAGACAAAGACAATTTTTAAAATATTGTTTTAAAAGTTTTGACAGAACCAGATCATTAGTGTTTGAGTTAAATCTTTAAAAAAGTTGATTGAAGTACAATTTTTAATACAAAATAAATAGCATATATGTAATAACCTTACCTTCCTAATATTAATAAAGAAAAATTTTAAATCAATTTAGCTTGTGCATATTATTTTGATATCCAAAAATTACAATCATAAATGGTGTACAACCCATGTCACTACTGAGCTGGAAAATGGACCTGTAAATGTTCCTTAGGTAACATACAAACATTTATTGAAGAATTATAAATTAATTTCCACTTTTTTCCTTCTTGCTACCCGCATTCTGATATAAAATATCTCTAACGATTTGGTCAACGTGTATACGTAACAACACGTAATAAATAGCTGTTTTTATTTAACACTTCATTTAAAACGGTTCTTGTTAATAAAATCACTTCATCAATATTATTTTCCCTTTTTTTACTCTAATTGTTTAGTTTCCTCATAGCAAACAATGTACACAAACTGCGGATTTTTCACTTTTTCAATCACTTTTCAGTCGAAGTTTTGAAACATAGCCCATGTTACACCGAATGGAATATTAAAGCTATAAGTAAGTTACTGTTTCGTCTAAACAAGTAACGGCGTATTGGCTTGATTGCACTGAATTAGTTTTGATTTTTTCTGGCAAATAATAACTTTAAAATTGAGTAAAATATTGATAAATGTTTTTGCGTAGATAAGTAAAAATGATTGTAAAGTTGATGGTGAGCATATAATAAACGTTTAGTAAAAATTCGTTTATTTTTTTACGCATCCTATATCGAATCTTTAGGAAGTGTAAAATCATTTTAATTAGGCATATGGATATTCTTGGTCTCCTTTTCAGTATGATATTTTCACAATTACAATGTGAGAGGAGTCTTTCTGAAAATATAATTACAGATGATTTATTATAACCGACCTATTTTGCTTGTGTAATATATTTAGTTGTCAAAGTATACAAAATGTGGTTACACCCACGGATACTAGAATACACGGTAGGGGTCACGCGCAGGTCCCCGCCGCCCGGCTCGGAAACGTGACGTCACCATGGACCCTCCGCCTTGCCGCACTGTATACAGACTCCACAGTCCACAATGTCATTCGCTATTCGAACACTAAAACGCGTAACCTGCAGCCTTTAATTTTGTTAGATATTTTTAATACTTAGGGACGAAAGTATAATTTTGCAGGCCAGTACGATTTTATATCGGTATAAACATTTATCTATATAATACAAATTAATTGATGTTCCTTTGTAAACGCATCACTTGAGAACGGCTCGAAAAATTTGGCTATTGCTTGATTTAATTTAAAGGGTAGTTATTCCACTTCATTACATTGACTTAAGTAATTGAACTGCAAAATGGTTTTTATGCCACTTAAGAATATACTACACAAATTTCGATTTATAGTTTGTAAACTTTTATAGATAATACAATAAACTGTTCGTTTACTTTTACTTAATCTAAAAAAACTAATAGTTTTGAAGAATTGTAAAACACCAGATTTTAAATTAGCACAATTGGTTGCAAATAAACGTGTTTTGGTTCATTGCAGGCCTAACCTAAAATTATGTTAAGTTTTTGATCCAAACCAGCTGTTTTATATATATTATGTAACAACCAATGATTGAATTGAATTAAAATACAGTAAGCATTTTTAGTTGTTTTTTGTTTGCTTTAAGTTGGTCAATCTAACCTAAACATGCTTTTGGGTTGGGTTTGAAGAATAATAAACCGATTATAAATGCTAAGTAATGTTGCTATATAGTAATGAATGTAAACTTAAACAAACATGATGTGTTGCTAAGCTTTTTACATGAACAGCTGTTTTTGTGCGCTATGGTCTTGAGTCCATACAAAAGAGGCTGTTTAGTTTTTTCCAAATTTGAAACTTTTTCGGGAAAATTTTAAAATTTTTCTTTATATAAAAACCTAGTTCGGATTATTATGAATATTTTAAACAAAAAATAGCTAAATTGGTCCAACCCTTCTCAAGTGATGCGGTTACAAAGGAACAGCAATTAATTTTTACTTTCTCACTATACTAGGCCTATAGTATAGAGAAAGTATAGTAATAGCAAAAAAAAATCGATGTTGAGATTTTTGTGGAAATATCAGTTTTGGGACCCCCCCCCGTGTCTAAAAAAGTGGTTTTTACAAAATGTCTGTCTGTCTATATGTATACAAAGCTAGAGCGAAAACTATTCGATCGATTTCAAACAAATTTGCACCAGACATGTTAAGTAGGCCTGTATAGATGCACGAAAAACGGTTTTGAAACTTTTTGTAAAACAACCCCCTTTTTGGCAAAACATCCCCCAAAAAAACAGTTATTATTTTTTTATGAAAAAACGGCTCTAACGATTTTGATAAAATTTGGCTTATTTGTAGCCTTTAATGTACCCTACCATATGCAAAAAACCGTATATTTCTAAAAATTCTCGTTTAGCTAATAATAATAACTGATTTTTGGGGTTTTTTGGCCATAAAGGGGGTTGTTTTCAAAAATTTTCAAAACCTTTTTTCGTATATACAGGCCTAATTGAAGTGTTTGATGCAAATTTTTTCGAAATTGATCGAATAGTTTTCTCTCTAGATAATAATAATAATAATATTTAATAGTTAATCTCCTACTTTAATAAATCACCTCTCCTATCCCACCTACAATTATGAAGTTACAGTGAATCTTTTTAATAATTTAAATATGTTTGTGAGATAGTATGTGCCAGTTCCTGGTACAGTTTATTATTATATAGATTAAAAAATCATACTTGTACTGAAAAAGTAGTTTTTCTGAAACTTGTATAATAGTAGTCAAACATAAGTAATAACAGACTATCCAAACTCAAACATTCACCATATTTAGTAGATTTATTACAAATCTCCGGCTTGGAACAAAAAATATTGGGAAGGAGAAGACTAAAATGTCAAAGTAAAAAGTGTTTATTGTTTTAATAACAATAATACATAGTAATATTACCAATGAATACACAACATTGATATTACAGCTAAATCTCAGCCTTTGTCTTCGTAGTACATTGTAATAAAATAGTACAAGCTCAGGTTAACTGTAAAACTTAAGGATCTATTGAGGTACGTAAACATAAAAGAATAAAAGCAAAGTGATTAAACATACCTTAAAACTGAATACTGAAAATAACTAGTAGAAACGTTAATTTAGTGGCAATCAAAGTATGCTAACTTAAATTGATGAAACCATTAATTTTAATGGTGTCAATCTAAGAATACGAGTTGTTCAGTAAACATTTTTTCTGCCACTGTAGTACTTCATTTAAAATAATTAATTGTGAATAATTATGAAATGAAGTGTACAGTAAGAATAGTACGAAATACAACAAATGTGGAAGTAAATATTAACAATATATTATATGACAACCATATTTAAAATATAAAAAAAAATAATATATGTCAAATTCTGGAAAAATTCCATATTATCCCAAAATCCCCAACACCAAATTATCCCATATTATCCCATAAGCAGCCAAATTATCCCATATTTGGGATAAAAATCCCACGAGTGGAAACACTGCTGTGTACGGTGTAAGAGCGGCAGGCAGCGGGCCGGGAGGGTGGGTTCAGAGTGACGTCACTGATGCTTGAGTCTACTGCGCAGCCTACTCATGTACTCTGTGTGCCTACCGTGTATTCTAGTATCCATGGTTACACCATTGTGGAACGTATACCGAGATACTTTAGAGATTTACACCTAAATAATTCAAAAACAATTTTTTTCAAATTCGATTACTCCAAATAAGATATTTTAATAATAGACATAGGTTAGTGAGAAAGTTACAATAAAAGATATAAATTAAACAATTAGTTATAAGTTCTTATAATATCGTTAAAAACTTACTAAATCTTAAAAGCACTTGGTTGACAATAAAAAAGAAAAAAATCCTCTCCCTATAAAAAGTAAAACATACAATATTCTTGTTCTTTAAAATATTCTAAAAGAAGTAACTATAGGAAATAGTTTATTCGATTAAGCTAACAAATTAGGCCCATTCAACTGTCAAAAGTGAACACATATAACACGTTTTAAATTACATAAATAACTCAAACATAGTTGAACGGGTCAAACATATTTCTTATATTCGACGCACTTAATGGGTATTAAAAAAGCTCTATAGTAATAAAATTTAAAGAAAATTACTATAGAGAAAATGTAAATTTAAGAAAATTAAAAATTTAAAATAAGTAAAGAAAATTTTTCTTTTTTTCTTTAAAATTTTCTTTTAAAGATGTCCAAACTTCAAGATGCTTAAATTTACGGTCTGTATGTATTTGCTTTAAAATTGGAAAAATTAAAACTGAGGGGCATATAGGCTAGTTTTCAACAAAATAAATATCCGTTTATTATTATTTATTTTCAAATTTCTCCGTTTTAGGAGGATACTATAAATCCTAGAAAAACTGCCTCATTTTACTGCTGTAAGTTCACTGAGCTGACAGTAAGCTCTTCCGAATTGCGTACACAAAGAGAAGGGTTGAGCGCCACTCTATTGTGCATGTTAGATTAACAAGTGCATTAACCTGGGGAATTTAAAAAGTGATTTGTTCATCCTGCGATAACGGTACAGATACTAGTTAAGGCATTCATTGAAAGCTGTCCAAGAATTTCATAAAGTATTTGAAGACTGCTCAGACTAAAACTTATAGAAGGAATAACATTTTCTCTACACAATGCAAGTGATGGAAAAATTTAATAAATACATTTACTTTACGCATTATAATGTTTAATAAAACACTAGTATTTATATTAGTAGAATATTACACTATAATAATACACTAGTAGAATATTTGTCTTTAATATTTGGAGAAGAAAAAAACACCAAAACATAAAAAAATAATTCATCATCTAGACAATTAGCTACTACTATTTAAAAGTTATTGGCCTACTTACATTTGTCAATAATATAATAACTAGTGTAAATTTATCTAGTATTTTCGTAAGTTTTAATTTTTAAACAAAAAACGAGGCCATACAAAATGAAAAATTAGAGTCATTTGTATTTTAAATTGCTGTTTTTAAAAGTATTTTAACTTGAAAACATACAGAACTAACAACGCTATCTGATTTTTTTAAAGGTATCTGGTCTTTCGTTTCTAAAAAGTTGTATTATTATTATTATTTTTTTTATATAACTTGAGGAAAGTTGCAATGTTTTAAAAAGCTACATTTTATAAAATGTTAACTTCTGAGTGTAAAGCTGTTTAGTTGGAGAACAAATCAGTACAAAAACAAAATTGAAACCATCATTAAACGAAGTAAGTTCTAACATTTGTTTTTAAGATTACTTTTAAAATACTTTTCTAATGATGTAACAGTCAATCTATGTTTACATTTGATATGTATTTAAAAGCCACCCCTCTTCTCAATTTCAGGGAGTAGGACTGTTACTGATTCTCGTAAAATAAATTAAATGTCTTAAGCTTTTTGCCCCCTTTTTCTTACATTTTTGAAGTGATGTATACTTTTTTTTGTAAGTAAAATATGATTAACCAACAAGACATTCAGAAATCCAAGTATATTATTTATTATGATATTCGTACCAAATAAATTTTAAAACATCACGGACCAATTTTTTATACATTAAGATGATGACATTCAAAATGGTATGCTGTGTTTAATCCTAACGCAAAAATTCAGTTTCTTTCTATTCCAGAAGGGAATTAGATAGTTCATAAATTAGACTTTAGCAATTAGGCCTATATAATATTGTAGAATATAGATACAAAGAACGTAATATGAGGAAGTTGGCAAGTAGAGGATTTGAGGTAAAACCTTGTGTATTTTACACGGGTTCTATATGGTTACATTGTCTTCTTAAAACGAGAGAAGTTGACATACCAGTTGCGCGGTAAATTTTGCAGGGTTCAATGTTCAAGTGAGCTGGTTTTGTCATGGCCCGGTAACAGTAATACAACCATAAATAAAAATGCCGTTACCTTAAAATTTCAACTTTCTCTATTTACGTAGGACAGGATTAGGAATATCTATTGTTTTCGAACTCATATTCACATTTTGGCTCTTTATTTTGTTATACGAACTGAAGTCTGTTTGAAAGTCAGTTACCTTTCTACTTTCTTTGATTTACAGTTTTGTATAAAATACTTAACAAGGTGCTTAGTTTTTAGACCTTTAGTAGTTAGATTTTGACATAATTTTCTATTGTGTTTAAAAAAAATTTTCTGCTATTTTTATAATTCTGTATTCGAATATTTGATATTATATTAATAATTATAAGAGATTAAGAGGGAAATAAAAACTTAAACGACAAAATTAAAAATGGCATCAAAAACTGGTGCTTTATTTATAGTTAAGGGTCTGCTGTTGTGGCGGCCATCTTGGATTTTTATCCCATAAGAGCAATTTTAAATTTCAAACCATTTATTTCGTTGACTTTTTATCATAAAATTGTTTGCAAGGTCTCATTTTAAGCACAGTCACAATACGCATCCGTCTTGCAATTTACATTTTTTTAAAATTTGTTATGTAATTGTCATTTTGTGAGTACAAAGTTTGAATTTTTTTTCTAACACAATAAACAAATAATAATGAAAAATAATTTGCAAACCGGATCCGAAATTGTATAAAGAATATTCAGTTCTTTTCCAACACTCAAATACAAAAGATAGAATTATAAAATGGTTTGAAATGAGGCAATGTCAGCGCAAGAAATTGCACTGTTTAGATAGGGATATAGTGAGAGGCGCTTGCATTTCCGGTAGCTTCCTCGTTTACTGGAGCAGACCCTAATAGACTGTATAAGTTAAAGGTTAAATGTTTGTATTATTTAAATTTTGCAATGTCTGGTAAAGTTTTAGTCAACACAAATACTTTTCACCCCACCTTTTAATTAATTATTTAATAACACATTTACTTAAATACGTAGCAAGTATTTAATGTATTTTAGTAACATCATGTATAGTTTAAAGAACTACAAAAATAAAGTTCAAATAATCTGCGTAGTGATAGAAATTATATCTTTGTGACACGCAGCAATTATGTTTAACTTAATCGGAAACACCTAATTAAGTCAATGTGAGATGCCGATTCAAACGTTACCACAGATAAGGTGATTTAGTCTTTATGGTTCATAAGTATATCAGTAAACACAGTCAAGCTTTAGCCTGCTGTGGCAGAATAGAAACAATTTCTAGTTAGTTTAGTTCATAATTTAGGTTCTTTTAATAATGATCACTGTGATAAATCTTTCTTAAAAATTCCTTAACGGCCGTTATTGGGTATTTCTGGAAATATTGTAGATTTTCAAGAAAATAAAGCAGAAAAAGAATGAAAAGAATATAACACCCTTTAAAAAACTAATGTATTTACAAAAATACAATGTTAAACAAATCTTTAATAAGTAGGATCACTGTTCACTTCTTATTTACAGGTTTTTTTAATAAACGTACACCAAAATCCAGAAATTTATAATCAACACTTTCACTATTTTTTAAGCTGATTAAACTTTAACCAAATTTGTATAACTTTGCCATTTTAAGTAAGGGCTTTTGTGACAGTGAAAATATTATGTCATAAAAAGTAAAACAAGAGAGATATTCCTATATGTATTTTTATATGTATTTATGTGTATATTGTTACGTTGAAATATTGTTAAAAGATTTTTAATTTTGCATAACACCTTTAAATGTTTGTTATTTTAAGTTCTAATGTTACACTTTTTCGTAATCTTAAAATTAATTATTTCATATTTCTCCCGCACGCTCTTTCATGGAGGTACTATTATGAATTGAATCTCACTCTAGGACCGTTCAGTCATCCTTACGGTTCTGGATACGATCTATGGAATGCATGACAAAGAGTCCGGGAACACTCCAACTAATGGTTGACCACAAACATATTGCGAATAAATAGTCTAGGCTTTTCCGATTTACATCTCTACTCTTTGTCTCCTATTTACATTTGTACCTTGCACTAATCTAACCTAACAAAACTGTTAATTGGCATCTTTGTAACTATTATTATATAAGTAGGCTTATAGCATTAAATTATGTGCAGAGTGGCAGTCTTTGGTCTTTTCTCTAACCAGTGTGGAGCTATTATAATCTCATGCCAATGTCAGTCCCCTTCCTAGGCGGATTAACAGGTTCACTGATATCCTACGCAAATTTCGTATTTCCTATGCTAGGAGCTGACCATTTATTTTTTATGTTTATAGTCTAAATTAATAGAAATAACTATACTTTTTATTTTTGAACCTTTCTACGTAATCTATATACATAAAAGCCAAATACCACTCACTCACTCATCACGAAATCTCAAAACCTACTGAACGGATTAGAACGAAATTTGGTATGTAGCTTAGTCTAGGCCATAGGTGCTAACAAAGAAAGTTTTAAAAAAAATCGAAATTTTGGTGGGACAAAGTTACTAAATCACAATTTCTCTAAAACTACTGAACGGATTGGAAGAAATTTGGTATGTAGCTTCCTCTAGGGTCGTAGGAGCTGGCCAAAAAAAGGGTTTAAAAAATCGAAATCTTAGGGGGGATTTCTCAGGGTTTCGCTACAACTGCAACACCGATTGTCACAAAGACAAAACAGTTAAACTTGGTTCTATGACGACATGTAAATGGTGTACAGCTATGAAGTGGTATAAATGACATGGTTTAGAACCTACGATTCATATCCTTATGACACACAAAATTACCATCATTTGTCACATTTAGGCTATTTCACCAAAATAATTATGCAATAGCGAAGCATTGCCGGGTCAGTTAGTAATCTATATACCGGTGTCCCATAAAGGTCCCCCCTCTTTAATTTTTGAACGACTGTAAATTTTCAAACAATCTTTGGTAAACATAAGTCAAAGTACTTTTTTATGCGGTTTAGGGTTTCAACCCTCACCCCGAAATACGGGTTGCTGGGGGTAGTTTTTTATTTTCAAATAACAACCCCTAGCAAGTTGCATATCAAAATGAATGCCGCAAACTAGACCTCTCTATGACTTCCGCTCCAGTAAACGAGAAAGCAACAGGAAACGCACTTCCTGTATCACTGTATCCCTATCTAACCAGTGCAATTTCTTGCATCTGAACGCTTTGACATTGCCTCATTTCATACTATTTTATAAGTCTATCTTTTGTAATTGAATGTTGAAAAAAAAACTGAATATTCTTTATAAAATTTCGGATCCTGCTTGCAAATTATTTTTCATTATTAATTTTTTATTGTGTTAGGAAAAAAATTCAAACTTTGTACTTACTAAATGTCAGTTACTTGACAAATGAAAGAAATTTAAAAAAATGTAAATTGCAAGACGGATGCGTATTGTGACTGTGCTTAAAATGAGACCTTGCAAACAATTTTATGATAAAAAGTAAACGAAATAAATGGTTTGAAATTTAACATTGCTCTTATGGGATAAAAATCCATTTTATTTTTACTGGAGCAGACCCTTAAAGTTATGGTAAAAAATGTATCACCGTAATTAGATTGTTGAACTATCCCCCACTAAAAAAAAACAACTAAGTGACCATTGTCAGGAAACATTTTCAGTGGCCTTAGCTTTAAGTCGTACACTGTTATTCAATACGCAATGAACTCTGTATTGAAAATTTTCCCAATACGGGTGTTGGCGTGCGAACTTCTCATATAATAGTGTTCAGTGTCAAGCTCACATGACTGTGCGTCTTTAGCAGTGAACGTGTTAAGAGTCCACACCTTTTCCAAATAACAGCTGGACTGTTCGTCCTCCCTCGCAAACCAAGTTTATGACCGCCTAGGACCCGGGCTCGTTAGTTGCGAGTTAATAAATGATATCTTCAGTAAATATATCTTTAAAATATGAAATTAAATGAAAACAGTACTTTTATTTTTACTGAAATTTTCTTCACAACCTACAATGCACTTTATGCGGCAATGTAGACCGTGAGCCAGGTTGGCTCTAAAATACAATATTTAGTTCAAGTAGTTATTACAGTTGATTCATAATACTATAAACAAAAATTCAACTTTTCCTTAAATGAATTCATAATAAATAACCTTAACTTAAATTATAACTATGCATAAAGGAAACTAAAGACAACTAACATTAACTACATTTACATATAATCTACAGAACCACATAAAATACAACTACATAAGTGAAAATTCGTCACAGAAATAGTTTTTTACCCATCATTATATAATACTGTTGCTATAAGACATCCTTTAGAAATTGAACCTCACTTTAAAAATTAAATTGATATCTTTAAAATATAAATTTAGAGGGGTCTAGTGCCCTATATTTTAATTATGCGTTCTTCGCAAAACGCAATTTACTAACGGTAAATTCATTGATTCTCCTTCCAACTATTGTCAACCATTTTAAGGTATTTAATTCCATTTGAATGCAAAACAAACACTTTACTGTAATTCAACAATTAAATTACAAAACAATGCATTAATAATAATTCCTATTTTGCATAGTCAAAAATATATTTATAATCAGTATAAATGAATATAAGTTAGTATATTTAAATACTTCAATTTGAAAAGAAGTTACCTAAATTAAAAGAAGATTCTTAAGATAATACAGGTTAGTTTAGGGAATATACTTATCTGCTTCTAGAAGGGTAAAGATTTTAGTTCAGCGGCCCTATGATTGATAATTGACTGTCATAGGTTGGCGAACCTGTAGTTTATACTTACGTAGGCCTATGCCCGAAAGATCTAGTCTTTGGAGCTAAGGTAAAAGTTTAATTTTTCTTTTGAAAACTGGTGCAAGGAAGAGCCTTTAGTAATAAACTTGTCAGTATGGTTCTGGTTTCTGCAAGTTTTAATAGATTTTATGTCTTTCTGACTCTGGCTAAAATTAATTATTTCGGATAAGGAACTATTCTTTTGTTCCTTTCAACACCTAAATATTATTGCATGAGACTTAGGGTTTTGACACATATTCAAAAAATGGTTCACTACACCGAAAATAAATATTTTATGAGACTATTTTGAATGGAATCTCTAGAAAAAGCTGTATTTAAATATATCCAAACGATGTTTAAAGAAATTTGTTATGTAATAAAGTTTTAAAGATATGCATATGTTACACTCTGAAAGACCATCTTCACTATTTCCCAACAAATTTAACATCTGGAAAGCTGGGTATGCATATTGCAGCTAAAATTTTGACAAAAACAGAAGTTTAATAGGAGGAACGCATAGGCTCTACAAAAAAAAAAAATACGTAGTGCATCAAAAGTTTTGTAAAAAAAGTTATGACAAAGTTCTTCCATTGATTTTGTGTAGTGCTGTGTTTGGGAGCTGTCACATCATT
>JAGFPH010007717.1:23831-35713 GCA_018207615.1 Philaenus spumarius | reverse complement strand
AACAGCTAGACCTGTCAGTTTGAAGGTCAGTTACCTTCTCTTGTTTTTGTTTGCTAGTTGTGTGCAAACATTTTACTACTCATACACATTGGTGAGTTATCCCATAAAAAATAAAATTGTATATTTTCGTATACATTTATTTCCCCCGTTTATTTATGCTAGTCATACCAGACGGATGAACATTAAAATTTTGTTTTTGTATTTTATTTTATTTGAACGGTTCAAATATTGAACGCAGCATCATAATATTAGTGGTTTTAAATTTGTGGTCTAAATTGCATAACATTATCGTAAAGGAGAGTAGTGTTAGAGGGTAAGTATCGCATGAATATTTCGTGTATTATACAGACTACATGCGTTTATTCTGGCTTTGATATAGTTCAAGAGATTCCATGTAGGCTAAGCTATGAGATGCGCAGAAGAGAGGAAATAGTACATAAAGTATGAGAGTCCAAAGCTAGGACTGCGCACCCATCAATTTCGAAACAAACTCAGCCTCGTGAACTGTACCTGAGTAAGAACATTACTTTCTCAATCAACTTCTGATTTATTAAGAGACTGAGCAATAACTTCTTCCAATTTTGTAGTTAGAAAAATATTTAGTAGAATTTACATAATATCTCTTTATAATGATCTGTTAAATCTAATAAATGTTCATACGTTCCCTCTACTTTTTTGATACTTTTAGTTGCATTTTTATGATCTCATCAATTTAAATAAAACACATAAAGTTGGAACACTTTTTCGAGACTTTGGCTCGTGTTTTTTTTTTATATAACTGTCTAAAATGAGTTTCAAGTACTCAAAAACATATAAAACGATATCCCACACTGTATTTTCAAAATGATGACCCAAAAGCGTGACTAAAATGCGCTACGAATTTTTAACTGTCCAAATCGGGTTTCCCATACCCAAAAACATATAAAACGAAACCCCCACACTGTATTTTCAAAATCTTGATCCAATATTTTCAAAATGTTGAAACAAAAACGTGACCCCGACGCGCCACGACTAACGCTAGAAAGGTAAACAGCTTTTCAACTCTCCGCAATAAAATTACGAAGATTTTGGCAATACCAGAAGCTCTCTACGATGTCTGTGAGTGCATAGCATATATCCTGTTAACAGACAGACAGACACACAAGAATTATCGCATGATTTCAATACTTCGGCATTCTAATTCGAGCCGAAGTATAACCCAAAACATATCCTATCTGTAGCTTTTTATGATGACTCAAACAAATGCTAGGTCTGTAGAACGAAAACATCAACATTTTGTTTGAAATAGTGAGTCACGTATTCAAAACTCTTTATCACTATGATATGCAACTCAGCAAAGTCATGGATTACTGTGCATGTATTCTGATAAGACATACAAGTAGTTTTGTTGTGTTTAACGAATACAAATATGTATTTAGTAGGCGCAGTATACACATGTTTAATTGCAATTTTGTATTGATATTTGATTGCCTTCGTGTTTATAACAAATTTTACTATGTGTATTAAGTTTTCATTTTACAGACTTTATAATCTATATTTTAAAATTAAATATGAAAGATATTGATTGATAATGAAACGTAATATATCTACGGCATAAATCTTACTTTAATTTTTTTTATGTTTAGGATGTTAGTGTATATCTTTAGATGCAACAAACGTAGTAACAATCTAAAGTTTTAAATAAATTTATTACGAAATTAGGAACCCACAACAATTTAAAAATCTTAGATTGCATTTTTATTTAGCTTAGTTTAAAAAAAATAAGTAAAAATAAAGTATTTGTGATGTTTTCCTCACATTTTTACGTAACTAGTTGTTTTCTGATTTTGTATTTGTTTTGTGCTATTTACTATTTTTGCTATTTAAACAACCGTTTATAAATAGGTCTATACAAAATAAAGCAGAAATAAATTGTATTTACTGTAATATAATGTTTTTATTCCTTTCAATCTAAATCTAAATATGAAACATTATATTTTAGGGCCATTGCTATATACCTCCAAATTAGGTACGTAAGGGTCGAAGCAAGTAAACGTCTAATTTAAATATACTGTGACATTTATAACTAATATTTTATTGCGTTATGCGAAACTCTGTCATTTTAGTTAATGGATGTGTAGTAAAAGTAAATGCAATATTAATTACTTTCTAACGTACTTTTCTCAAGTATATTCAATAAGCAATCAGGGCGACAATTTGGACTCTTTGTATTTTATTACTGGTAATAACTTGTCAAATGAGTAGCATTTCAGCTTTTGAATTTAACAATGAGAAGTAATTTCTGTAAAATAATATTGTTATGTTTCTTTAGATTAGGCCTACTGTTATGACGAATCTAAAATGTTAATCTTTTTAATGTTCGATACAAGTGACACCACTACGGGTCAAGGTGGAGTTGCTTTAGCTCTGTTACTGATTCGTTTCACATAATTGAGTTCTCCTTATTTAAGTTCAACCAACATAACCTTATTACACAACTAAATCGTACTATTTTATAATGCTTCAAAATTCAACTGTCTTCTCCGAAATTCCGCAAAAAAATCAATTATTTTGCCTCTTCATAGTTTCTATCAAGTCTTGCTGTTTTACAACTGTATTTTTAAGGTTTTAATTTTCTATTGTACTTAAAAATCGTGGATCGTTTTCCTTAATCTATTGAAAAAGGGTTTTAATATTAAAGAGTTGTAATATTAAAGAGTGGTAAGTTTTATGTGAGTTGTATGACATTCCTAATAGCCTGATTAGATGTTTTCGAATTTTTAGATTGAGGTAGCTACAGACAAAACTAAAATTACTTCAAATTACGAGTTATTGTTGAACAATAGTGGTCTTTTATTGGTATATAAGCAGTTAAATATTAAGGGTCGGCTCTAGTAAAACAGAAAGCAACCTGCGACTCCCTATAGCGGCGGTAGGTTACGCGGACCTTGCTCATCCTAAATCCATTTAAAAACCCCAATTATTCAAATAGCGTTTTTTAAAAAAATACCAAACTTTTGGGGAGAAAATTCTTCATCCGAATGGCTTGGTAATTTTTCGCTATAACTAATAGTTACAACGTAAAAAATATTTAAAATCACCCTATAGCGGCGGTAGGTTACACGGACATTGCTCAGCCTGAATCCATTTAAAACCCGCAATAGTTCAAATAGCGTTTTAAAAAAAATACCAAAATCTTGGGGACGAAATTCTTCAGGCGAATGGCTTGGTAGTTTTTCGCTATAATTAATAGTTACAACGTAAAAAAATATTAAAAATCAATGTTTTAAATTGTTAATAAATATTAAACAAAATATTTTTCTTAATTTTTAAAAAGCCATTTGCATACATATTGACCATAGCTTTAAAATGACATATCGTTTATAATTTTCCGATCAAAAATAAAGGAAAAATTTGGATTTTATTTTAACATTGGTCTTATGGAGTGTCAGCACACATGGCCGACAGCTAGAACCGACCCTTAATGCACACTATTTAAAAAGTAAAAAGAAATTTGATTTAATTATGATTTTTTTTTTTTTTAAACAAGACGAATCAATCAATTTAAATAAATATTCCTATTCTGCTACGTCTAAACTGTGCTCTTTGTGAAGGAGAATTTCTTTGAATTTCGAAAAGGATGTGTTGTCTGAACAAGAATTATTAAATCACTTGAATGGAATACATTAGACTAAAATAAGTAAATTTTGCAGCAAATCCTGGCCATATAGGTTTAGTTTAACCAAAGCGTTTAATTTTTAAGTTATTCATTTTTAGTATTATTATTTATATTTTCTTCTTTCTGATATTGGTGGTTTTCCTTTTTCCTACTGATTATAGAGGAATTTTTAGTTGATTGTAAAAATTCCAATCGAGTGATATGTTTTCTTTTGCTTTTTTTTTATTTTGACCTATGTAATGACATGTAGGCCTAATGGCAACCCCTCTGACAGCCTTTTTTTACCAAGAGCATTGTTAAACCAAGAGCTATGGTTGTTTTATATATTAAAAATCATTTTGTAGACTATGTTTAATAAAGATACTCATTCTACGAGACAATTTATTGAAGATGAAGTTATAAAAAAAATATGTAGCTTTCATTTAAGACCAAAATAAAGTATGTAGGCTAAACAGGTAATCTCATTATCTTAGAAAATCAAAAATGTGTTAAATAGGGGGAGGAACAGATCGAAGCCTGAGTGAATACAACATTTAATCGTCATGGATATTCATGGTTGCTACACATATTATTAGTAAAAAAAACATATGTATGTACTCATCCAATATAAAAATAATCTAACGCAAAAATAATAATTAATAACAAACTAAAATAAATAACGTAGGCCTAACCTACCTTTGACGCGCAACTTCATCTTGATCGAAACCGGAATCTTTTCGAAGGCATAGGTTAGTCCTCGTGTGGTGCTGATCCTTGGGATGAGAAGGTGATATGCATGGGACTGTCTAGGTCTTCCTCGTCGTCAGTGTCGTCGATTTCATTGGGGACGACGTTCATACATGTCTTGCCTCGACACAACTTGCACAAAGCAGAGCACTTAAGCTCTGCTTGTTGGCATGATCAAGTTCTTCCCGCGCATCCCTTGCGGCATTTAAGGAGAGTTTGTGGGGCAGGGTCTGCAGTGTTTGGTAATGGAAAAAGCCCTTCCAGCCCCAGTTGGATGGGTCCCTATCTACCCACAACCACTTTTGCACCTGGTGGTACGAGCGATAGCTGTGTTGAGCAGCAGCTTCTTTGGTTGGGGGCAGACGAGCCAGATGGACCTTTGCGTTGGCAGCACTTCTTACGAATGTATAGGAGGGTGTGGAGGTCAACTTCAGATTCTCCTCTCAACCAGGCACTTTCTCACAGCTGACTCTATTTCTTCGTGGGTGGCATCAGGCTGCAGGAATTTCTTGGCCTCTTCCACAAGATGTTCATTTTTCTGGAAGACTACTATAATTCTATGCAATTCTAACTCAAAGTGAGTATATTGAAAAAATTTTATATAAATTGTTTGATTTCAAAAATAAATAGTTATCAAATCCTAACTTATTATAAAGAAACAACATTTGAAAAAGAGTTTATCCAACAGTTAGCTGTCAACCTGGAAGACAAAGTTTTTTCAAAGATTAACGATAGGCCTAAAGTAATTTATAAATGCAATAAACTACCCGGTTATAACGGGGTGTAATATGGGCGTGTAGTAGGCCTAAATCAAATTTAATATAATTTTTGTGTAAGTTATGTTTTATAAATAACACACCGGGTTCAATGGTTTCATCAGCTCGGACTTTATTCTCCTTTAAACAACTGTTTAGCTACTGAACTTTTAAACCAAGTTCAACGACTCCCAAAGTCGCCAGGTAGACTTGTAGAGAAATGAAACCAATTATTGTTTTAATTGTACAGTTAAGTTTATTTTGTGCTTTTGCTTAACCTACGTCTTCTAGGCGTTTGAAGATGAAGTATTTTAAACTATTTTCTCTTTGCCGGAAATTTCAGAATATATGGACGGGCAATGGTTGAATATAATTCGAGGATGAGACCATTAATTGTTGGCCTATATTGAGCTTTATATTGTGGACAAGATTAGATTAGATTATATTTAATCAAATTTCGACTGAAATCATATTGTATTTTAAGAGACAAAATTAGCGATTCCGGTTTGATTTGATCTTATAAAAAAACTAAATAAAACGTACAGATCTTCAAAAATATCTCTATCTCTATATATAATCAGAAGAAGATGTCCTGACTGACAGACTGACTGATTCATAATCAACGTACAGCCAAAATTATGATAGCTATAGACTTGAAACTTTCAAGGAACGTTAATAACACTATGTAGAGGCGCACTAAGAAAGGATTTTGCAAAATATTGACTTTAAGAGTTGAAAATGATTAAAATACTGGGGTTCACTCCCATCCCTATAACAGATAAAACAGCTGATTCAAATCAAATACTTAGTAAATTAGTAACACAATTCTAGGAGTGGCCTATTTATAGTGAACCAACACATGGTTTGTTGAATACTTTTTATAGCTATTACCATAGAAACCAACTAACATAATATTATTATTTTAATGATTTAAATTTACAAATTATGAAATTTTAATTTTTGATACAATTATTTGAAAATAAAAAAATCACTTGAAAAAAATTCCCTACAACTGCTAATTTTGTTTTAATTATTTTGCACAACCAACTACTAATTTTAGGTTAGGTTAACAAAATTAACATAAAAACAAAGGAAAAGTCAATTTAAAAGTTTTACTGTAATATAGGCTAATTACATCTTTTGTTACATATTATGAATAAACAGCTGATTTGGATCAAAAACTTAACACAATTTTATGTTAGGCCTATACTGAACTAACACATGTTTCTTGAAAGTATTTAGATTTATTACCATAGCAACCAAATTAACAAATTTTAGGCCTACATTTTTTTTATTTGCTCAGTGTTACAGCTTACATGAAATATGTGTAGGCCTATGTATAATTTATATATTTGTTTAAATTCTAACTTTTAACATCCTCTCAAGAATGATCACATCACTGTTTCATCAGAAATATTGTATCAAAGCGAGAACTAAGAAAATGTTCCAGTGAAGTCACACAATGGAGAAATAATATTACAAACAAATTCTACAAAATATGTTACTGGGATACACCCAAACATTGTGCGTTTGAATGAATATAAATAGTGCATTTTACAACAAAATTTCCAATTAAGTAGTTGTTAGTGAAATCAACCTAAAATTATAATAGTTAAATAAAACAATTTTGTTAGGAAAAATTAAGTGTCATTTACTGGAAGAGCAAAACCAATTTTAGTTTGTATATTACTAAAATTAACCGGTATAATTAAGGTAAATGTACAAATAATTTATAGTACAGTATTTATAGTACAGTACTATATAACTTTATACAATGAACTAAATGAAGTTACTTTTTTTGTTCAACAAAGTGATAAAACATGTTGATAGATGAGATTAACGCCAATGAGATGTTAATACCCCAAACTGTTGTATCTATCATTGGAGATGGGGCCTGCCTTTTTCGAGCTCTTTCTTTTCTATTATTTAATACCCAAGAAAGGTGTCAGGAGCTACGAGAAACAATTGTTACGTATGTGGCTGAAAATTGGAATAACTCTTTGCTGAGATGTCTTATAACTCCAATGGCGATAATTTTTCAACTTCTGTGGAGTATGTACGTGAAATGAATCAACATTCAGTATATGCTGGTTATTGCGAATTGGTTGCCGCTGGTGAGATATTTCTATTTTTGTTTGAAGTTTATTATAATAATAATCTTTATGCAAAATTTGGTACAGACACATTCCCCGTAAAAAGATTGCGCCTAAGTGGGAATATTAATAGTGGTCATTTTGACGTGTATTTGCCTATTTCCAAAGACAATGTTTCACAAAATTCTACATTAACTATTTATGTCAAAAATAAAAAGCGTCGTGCTAGGTACACAAACAGAACACGAAAAAATCAAAATATTCAAGCTGTGAAAAAGTATAAACAAACCAACCCGAAAGGTAATCAAATAGCTGTGGAAAAGTATCAAGATGATCACCCCGATTTAAATAGATGTACATCAGCTGCATATCAGATGCGTCACCCAAAAATGCATAGAGTAGCAGCAATTAAATATCAAAATAATCACCCAGAGGTGCACAGAGCAGCAGCCGTTGCCTATCAAAACAATCGCCCAGAAGTCCACAGAGCTGCAGCAGCTAAGTATCAAAGCAATCATGTTGAAGTTCATAGAGCATCCCAAAATCTATATGATCGAAATAATCCAGGATTTCGGGCAGAAATTCGTCTGCGCATATGGAAAAATAAAAAACTTTCTGGTCTGGCCTATGATCCTAATATAGTTTATAAAAATGACATTGGTATTATGAGTGAAAAATGTCGGTTTTGCCATGCTCTTAAATGGAAAGGCGAGACACTTGGTATGTGCTGTAGTTCTGGTAAAGTACAGCTCGCCACTTTGCAACCTCCACCAGAACCACTATATAATTTACTTATTGGTGAACACCCTGAGCAAAGCCACTTCATTGATCGCATTAGACGGTACAACGGTTGTTTTCAGATGACATCTTTTGGTGCTAAACAGATTGTTGAAGATGGTTTTATGCCAAATTTTTAAGTGCAAGGCCAAGTTTACCATTTATATGGAAGCTTGCTCCCACATTCAGAAGAAGAGGCTAAATTTTTGCAAATCTATTTTGTTGGTGAAGATGAAAAAGAAGCTTGACTTAGGTGCTCGAACTATCCAGATGTCAAACTATTTTTAGTTAAACAGCTGCAAGATATGCTTCATAGTGAAAATAAGTACATTAGAGATTTAAAAACTACTATAGATAAGGTACCGGAGAATTGCGAACATTTTCAAATAGTGATTCACGCAGACAGAAAGCCTGCCAACGCTCATAGAGGTTGTTACAATGCTCCCACATCTAATGAGGTAGCTTTGGTAATAGTTGGACAGCAGTTCGAAAAGCGGGATATTGTCGTTCAAAGCCACGATAATAAACTACAACGTATCAGTGAACTTCATAGATCTTATGATGCACTACAATGTCCGCTTATGTTTTGCCACGGAGAAGATGGATATTCAATAGACATTTCACAATGTGATCCTACAACGAAACTTCCTTTGAACAAAAATGTATCTGCTGCCTGTTTTTATGCCTACAGAATTATGGAGAGGGAAGGAGAAAATAACTATTTGATTTGTTATGGTGCTTTATTTAGTCAGTATTTAGTTGACATGTACGCCAAAATAGAGACGGAAAAATTGAATTATATCAGATATCATCAAAAAAGGCTTAGGGCAGATAACTATATTCATTTAAAAGACGCCATAGAAAGACAAGACGTTCAAACAGATCAACTTGGAAAATTAGTAGTATTGCCATCATGTTTTACTGGAGGACCTCGGTATATGCATGAACGGGGTCAGGATGGAATGACGTACGTCCGACATTAAGGAAGTTCAGATTAATTTATAATATTCACTTGCAATCCAAAGTGGAAGGAGATTCAAGACTCATTGCTACCTGGGCAAAAACATTATCATCGTCCTGATATTATTGCAAGAGTATTCAATCGTATAGTAAAAGAGTTAACAGATCTTATGTTTAAAGGCCAACTGTTTGGAAAAATTCGATGTCACATGTATTCTGTTGAATGGCAAAAGCGAGGCTTGCCGCATGTTCACATATTGTTATGGTTGGAAGATAGAATTTCATCCAATATGATAGATAAATTCGTATGTGCTGAAATTCCAAACCCTGATGAAGATCTACTACTTTATGAGATAGTCAAGGCCAATATGATACATGGACCATGTGGCATTTTGAATAAAAGCTCTCCTTGCATGAAAGATGGGCGTTGCACTAAGTATTATCCGGCTATGCTTCTTCAAGAAATTCGAAGAGGTGAAGATGGATATCCAAAATATAAAAGACGATCGCCAGATGATGGAGGTTTTAAGGTGAACATAAAATCAGTAGATTTGGACAACCGATGGGTAGTACCTTATAACCCTGTTTTGTTACGTACTTTTAACGCCCATATTAATATAGAAATAACCAGCTATGTAAAGTTTATAAAGTACGTTTGCAAATATATTACTAAAGGCAACGATCAAGCAGCATTTGCTATGGAGAAAAAAAAACGAGATAGATGAAATAAAAATGTATGAAAGTGGTCGATATATAAGTAGTTCCGAAGCAGTTTGGAGAATTTTAGGATTTTCAATTCATGACAGGTATCCAGCTGTCACTCACTTTGATGTTCATCTAGAAAATGGACAACGTATTTACTTTACTGCGGATAATATAAATGAAAAACTTATTCATCAATCAACAACAACTCTTTTAGCATTTTTCGAATTATGCCAAAATGACGAATTTGCTAAAACTCTACATTACTTACAAGTGCCTTCGTACTACGTAAGGCAAAAATACAAAATTTGTTCGGCGTAAACGAGGAGAAGCTGTAGAAGGTGGCCAGGAGTAAGAAAGTAGCATGCTTTAGATAGAATATACATTATTCATCCCAATAACGTAGAGTGTTATCATCTCCGTCTTCTTCTTAATCACATTAGAGGCCCAACATCCTTTTCTTATTTAAAAACAGTAAATCATATTGAGTATCCTACTTTCCAAGCAACATGCAAGGCGCTCGGGTTATTAGAAGATGACCAGCAATGGGAGTTTACTTTAAAAGAGCTGCAATAACACGCTCACCTTTTAAAATGCGGGAACTATTTAGTGTAATGCTGGTATTTTGCCATCTCTCCGATGCATTGAGTCTGTGGAATAAATTTAAGGGTGATCTTTCAGAAGATATTATGAACCAATTGAACGGAAAACATTTACAAAATAATCCATCAGTAGAGTTAGTATACAATAGGTGTTTAGAGTTACTTGAAGATTCTGTTTTAGCTTTAGGTGGACTAAACATGAAAGAATACGGTTTACCTAATCCAAAAAGATCTGGTGAAATTTTAGGAAACAAAGATTATGTGAGAGAAACTAATTATGATATTGTTGCTTTGAATGAAACTGTATTGAAAAACGAAGCCTCATTAACAGATGAACAACGGATCGTTTATGATCGAGTTTTAGACAGCGTTGAATCCAACTTAGAGAAAGTTTTCTTTTTAGATGCTCCTGATGGAACTGGTACAACTTTCCTCATTAACTTGCTTTTGGCTAAAGTGAGAAGCAGCCATAACATCGCTTTGGCAACAGCATCATCTGGTATTGCTGCTACATTATTGGATGGAGGAAAAACAGCACATTCAGCCTTTAAGCTGCCATTTAATCTAAATTATACCACAACTCCTTCATGCAATATCAATAAACAATCAAATCTAGCAAAAATTTTACAGGATTGCAAACTGATTGTCTGGGATGAGAGCTCAATGTCACATAAAAAAGGCTACGAAGCTTTGAGCAGATGTCTGCAAGACATTAGAAACTCAAAGAATACTTTGATGGGTGGAGTAACAGTTCTTTTAAAAGGAGATTTTTGTCAGACTTTACCAGTTGTACCGAGAGGAACTCGAGCCAATGAAGTCGAAGCTTGCATCAAGAGTTCATATCTATGACCTCAAATAACGAAACTTTCGCACACAAAAAATTTAAGAGTTTACTTAAGAGGAAATGTTACTGCTGTGCAGTTTTCTGAACTCCTGTTACAAATTGGAAACGGCGATTATCCAGGGTCAGAAGGAAAGATTACTCTGCCTACAGGATTAGGCACAGTAGTAAGTACTTTGGAAGACCTGATATCGAGAATATATCCCGACATTAAAAATCTCAAAGATAAATCGATTGACTGGCTATGCGAAAGAGCCATTTTGACTTTAAAAAATGACACAACTTCTGAAATTAATAATATTTTATTAAATTCATTTCAATTAGAAAAAATGCAATATATGTCGGTTGATTCAGCTTTAAAAGTTGATGATGCAGTACAATTTCCAACAGAGTTCCTGAATTCTTTGAACCCGCCTGGATTTCCACCACATGTTTTAACGCTTAAAGTTAGTGCACCTATTATGCTTTTGAGAAACCTTTGCCCTCCAAAACTGTGCAACGGTACACGTCTGCGTGTGACTGCCCTCCAGAAAAATCTTATTGAAGCAACAGTTACTACTGGAAGTGCCAAAGGTGAATCAGTTTTCATTCCACGCATACCTATGATACCATCGGACTATCCCTTTGACTTCAAAAGAATTCAATTTCCTGTTAAAGTGTGCTTCGCAATGACAATTAATAAGTCACAAGGACAATAATTAAAAAGAGCTGGAATTGATTTAATAGAAGATTGTTTTTCACACGGACAATTATATGTTGGATGTTCCA
>JAGFPH010007717.1:9798-23821 GCA_018207615.1 Philaenus spumarius | reverse complement strand
AATTTTTGTTACAAAATCAGTAAGGTATAATTTAAATAGGCCTACCTATTTACAGAGGGAGAAAATGAAAAAATATTTCATTATTCCACCATTTTGTTTCTGCAAGTGTTTTACTGCTAAAGTTTTCACGGATCATTTTTAAAGACTCTATTGTGGAGTGTGTAAAGTTTCAAAAAATTCAATGCATTAATGGGCAATCTATACAAAACCAAACGTTTAAATCTCTTCGTTGAATAGCAATAATAGTTCAATAATATAATAAAAATTAAAATAAATAATTCATCAATTTCAGGTGATAATAGCGCATTCCTGCAGTTTTTATAAATATAAATATAAACACAAGATGGCACTTATCTCAAAAACTGTTCTTTTCACAGAAGTATTTTTAAAACAAAAGTTTTAGAGAATTAAATTCTCTATAATTGTATACGAAACTTTTTTCTAGGATGCACCCAACTGAAGTTATTTGGAAAATACCTGAATTTGGCCTCCATTTTCCAAGATGGCGGCGTAAGCTCAAAGTGGTGTTGGTCGCAAACTTAGTTTTTTAGGATGTCAAAATGTACTATATTGCCAATTTTCACATATCCCGCATTTTTTCCAGGTAAAAGTACCTGTTGCTGGGTAAATATACAAACATTCCCATTCGTTACAATTGATTTTGTATATTCTTGATTTCTGCTGTACCACGATTGTTGTTTTGGGAGTAATTTTATTCTTAGACCTACAAAATTACTCTTTTTCATTCAAATTTGTGTCTTAGATACAAATACAATGAGTTTAAAAAATGTCCAAACTTGGCAATATTTTACTTAAAAATTTCGTGTTTGTTTATATTTTACTTATAAAATTTAAGTAACATTGCCAACCTAGGAAATGTTATACTTCAAGACTTTCTTTTTGATTTCCTTATGCGAATCCTGAAAATGATACACTGTAAGACAGACATAAATGTGTTGCCAGGCCGGAGGAATAGTAGCCTTCAAATTTTGAACTGAAGTAAAATTACCAAACGTATAGTGAAAAATAATAATAGTGTTATTTATTTTATATTTCAAGCCTTTGGATTATTATTCTAAATATATTTATTGTATTAACCTTTAGTTTATAAGTCTGTTTAAAATAATCGTATTTGAATTTTAGTTAGCTGCGGCCGTTTCATCTACTCCGAGACATCATCAGGTTTCGTGCTTGTCATGAATACTAAACTTCTCATTTTAAAAACACGAACACATAACAAAATATACATTTAAAAAATATAAAAGTCACTGAATTCACTATATGAGTTACAATAAATATGAGTTAAATATGAATAAAGATGCATCCTGCTATCTTGTCTTTATTCAGTTGATTGAATTATTACAAGGGAATTTTTTTTTTTTAGGTTTAACGTCCTGCTGTTTTGCACTTAAGGCTAATGAAGACGGCAATAGTATTGCAATAGTAGCAGCTAAATCATATGAAGTATGCAAACAAATTTTTCAATCGGATAATGTCAGTAAAACTTCTTGGAAGATTATTAATGATGTTCGCAAACACAATGTTAATTCTGGCAATGTGACGTTGGAGGTTGGTGGAGTTAGTTATTCTGAACAATCAATTGTTTCGGATTTATTTAATACTTTCTTCACTCAAAATTTATTTCACGGTAAGAATTGTAAGCCTTACTCATTTCGAAAGAAAGATATGGAGTCCTATAGTACTATTATAAACTATACAATTATAATCAAAATCGTTCGAGCCGTTTTTGAGAAAAGTTGGTTTTTCCGTTATTTTATGGATTTTTATGGGAAAATTACTTTTAAAAATTTAAGTTCCTATAATGTGGGAGAAAGTATGTGTCAGTTTCCTGATACCGTTTATTTTTATGTGTTTTGTCGTGTTAAATTATTAACTTATTCTTACAGATTTTTTATTTTTTAAATTTTGTGTATTTATGTTATTTATTGTAATTTTTTTTCTTGTTGTTTAAATTGTTTTTTTTGAGTATTGATCAAATGTGTTGTTTTATACTTGTTTATACTTGATTTATATGACTTGTTTTATACAAATATTTTTGTCAACAAAACTAATAATAAATAAATAAAACTAATTATTTATCTTGCAAGCAGTTAATCATTTCATATATTGCGTTTAAGGCAAAGTTCAATTTGTCATTTTTACTGTTGCGGGAACAAATTTGGAACACTTATAATATAAATAACAATATCAATACAATACATTTTTTTTTTATAGATATGTTTCAAACAAAGAGTAAAAAAACACACACCGAGCTATAAAACATCATTAAACTAAATATCTAAATATGCAGAACATCTTATAGTTAATAACCATGATCACAGTAATATCGATTCAAATCTTGAAATTCTTCATACGTGCAGAAAGGGAAAATTCCTAGATATATTAGAAGAGTTCCAAATGTATTCCCACAACAAACAAGATCCTGCCATTCTACTAAATGGCAAATTGAACTTTGCCTCCAACGCAATATATGATACGCATAACTCCTTGAGCAAGATAAACAATTCAGTCAACTGATGCATACGGACCCAAAACTGAATTTATTATAACTCATATATTGAACTCAGTGACTTTTATATTTTGTAAATTTGTATTTTGTTTCTGTGTTCGTGTTTTTATTATGTGAAGTTTTGTATTCATGACAAGCACGAAGCCTGATGATGTCTCTGTGTAGATGAAACGGCCGTAGCTAACTAACATTCAAATAGGATTATTTTAAACAGACTTATAAAGGTAAATATAATAATTATATATATAAACAATAGCGTTTCGACAGATTTGTGTTTTCTACATGCAATTGCTTACATAATACGGATTGTTAAAACATAAAATAAATAGCTCTATTGTTACCCTCCCCCCCCCCAAAAAAAAGAAGCCAATTATGCATTAATTCTCTTTCGTATCCCCCCAAACTAAAGCTATTTTTAATCTACATCCTGTGAACACATACATTTTTTTAAAGCTTACTTACTTTTTTTCTGTTCAAGGAGTAATTACTGTTTGAAAATAACAGATTTTTAGTTCATTTGTACATTAAACAACAAGACTTCAGCAGAAACAAATAGATATATTGTTATTAATTGTTATGTTATGCCAAACCTGGTTGATTATTTTGTTAATATAAAGCAAAGGCAGGATGCTAAAGCAAGTACGTCAGCACTTTGTAGAACAGAACGAAGGCGGAGGGGAATTATATAGCGTCTTAACGAATCAGTCCATGTTGCAATCTTAGTTAATTTGCATCGGATAACAGTGTTGGTGTAGCTGTGCCTGGATTATTATGAATAAAAGAAAGGGAGAAGAAGAATCATCAAGAAATAAATCATGTAAGCTGTCCTTAGATTCACCGAAATATATCAACGTAGGTATTATATTATATTTGAATTATAGTTTTTATCATGTACGTTTGTAATTATTTTACTCTGGACACCATGTTACCTGTTTAATGTAAATTCAATCCGAGAACCATTAAATGGTTTTAGTCTTCCCTACTATTTTATGTTTGACTAAAAAATATAACATTTATGTATTTTTATAAAAGAGTAAAATGTAGGTTTTTTATGAATATAAAAGTTCACGGATTTGTTTACAATTTATTAAAGCTAATGATTTATTATTTTAAATTGAATAAAATTATATGTACAACTTACAAAGGATTCATTTTTTTAAACATACACTTTATATGGCAGTGTGAAAAGTATAAAAAACTTAGATAGTAAAGTTTATATTTCAAACTATAAAAAACAATGGGTATTTGATTCCCTCTGATATTGGTTAGGTGATCTAAAAAAATTTTGGGAAATGGAGACAAGTATCTTAATCTAATTTGAATTGATTTTGCCACAATGAAACAATCAAAACTCACAAAAAATATGATTAAGTAGAAATCTATTTACATGAAATTCTTCATGGTTCTTCAAAATGTCCAGTATGTCTTTGTATATCTTAGTTTTAAATATATGGTATCCTACTATATGCTCAATAATTATAACTAAAACTAACGATATAAGTCATCATTAAAGACTTTCAGTGAACACAAGGAATATTTTACTGTCGCCTATGTTTGTTATAATACATTGACAAACTTTGATTGGTGCCATACTTATTTACACATATTACATTATTAGAATTATTAGTTTTTATGGCGAATCTCTGTAAAGGTAAGGCAAGTCCTACTGTATCAAATGTATAAATTGTGTTCAGGATATTATATTTTTTAGGGTTAAAAGGGGAAGTTGTACACAACACTTGAAGTACGATAGCAATAGTTATTTGTGTCTCTAGGGTGCAAAGTGGCGTTTGTCACACGAGAGAAACATTTGAGAATGTGAAACAAACGAGAAAGGCGTAGCCGAGGGGGACAAAGTTTATTGAGTGTGACAAATTAAACTTTGCACCCGTGATACACATTATGTTTTTCCTACAGGTACATTTGAAATTAGTATTTTAGTTTTTAAAAAGATCTGTTTACTGAGGTTAGTTCCATAACATCAACATTTTCAAAACATAGACTACATTAGTTGTTTACTTTGCATACTTTAGCCGTGGGGTAAAGTAAATAAAGAGGTATAATTACTTGACTGCTGTGAGCGTGGAGAAACGCACTTTATTACACAGCTGTTGAAAGAACCACTTATAAACCGGAGGGTGGAAAAGTGCCTACATAAAAAGCATTGAATATGCTTTAAATCTCGCCTAAACCATAATATATGTATAGCAGACAAACAGCTGCTGAAACAACAATGTACCAATGAACTTCCGTGTCTGTGTATTCTTGGCATAGCCTCAATTATAGTTTTTGTAAATTTGAATATCCATGTATTAATAAAGTTTCTTCCGTTGAAAAATACAAATTATTCACTAAAACTGTAGCTGGAGGAAAAATGTCTTGTGTCTTACGAGGAAAAAGTAAGCGGGTGTTAGTCGCCCTCAACCGTTGCTTTGCTCGTGCGGTAACATTTCCTTTCGGGCGACAGAATGATACTTTCCTCCCTTAAGACACAAATAACTATAAACGAGTGAGTTTGATATATTCATCTTACTTCAAAACGTTTAGAAGTTTGGTAAATATAAAGTACACTTACACTAACAGAAAGACGTTCATAAATTGTTTTAAAGTAATATTGTTTTCAAATTAGGTACTTTGTGTAGCGAAGCAAAAAATGTATACTTTACACAGCAACAATAGTATTCATATTTTTCTATTTTTTAACTGATGCATAATGTAACCAAGGCGATATTTTGAAAACGTACCACCTCTATTAATTGAAAGGCTTAAATGGATATTCATAATCTGATCTTCTTAAGGGATCCTTAGGAAACAATTTATAAAATCCCAAAACTTTTCCTCCCTCTTATATCACAGCATCTGAAAATTTTCTAAACTACAAACATAACTTCAAACCACAAATTTCTTTGGTAAACGCATCGATCGATTCATTCGTACGCTGAGACAAGAAAAATGTGTTTTTACACGTTTTTCGTAAGTTTAGAATCGGAATAGTCGGAATTAAACGATATAGGTGAACGAAAAAATATAATTATTTTGGATTAAAACTAAAAATTGTAATGTTTAAACTCATTTTAAATTAAGAACAATTCTGTAATACAAATTGTTTCATGTAACAAGCAAACAAACACATAAATTCGCCGTTTTAAAAGGATTTAATTTAAGGTATTAAATGTTTTTCTATTAAAAATTATTAAGATAACATTTTGGTGAGTGTGGGAAGAACATTTTTGTAATTTTTTAAAATGGTTTTTATTATAAGTGAACCACTGTCGTAAGATCAGAAATAATGGAAGTGTAGTCTGTCACCTTGTATAATAAAATATATATATTTCGTAATATTTGTATACTTTGTAATTTGTTTTTTTCAGAATTCTTCTGCTACAAATTCCCATTCTATGTCATCTACTCAGATGAAATATTACTTAAACGAAGGAGACACTTTTGAAGATACAAAAAAACAAACAATCTTTTAAGTTAATAAATTGTCCTGCATTTGGATGTAGTAGGAAACTACCTGCAAATCACCTTGCTGAACATATACAATGGGTATGAATATTTTAACCTCTTATTTTATCTTTGTATGAATATAAACATGAATATAATTAAATACTACTATTTTCTACTACACGACATTGTATGTTTAATAATTAATTGTACGTCGGCTTTTTAAGCAAGAGCTCGAAAATATATTTATTTTAAATTAAAATGTTTGTTTGATAAGGTTTTTGTACTACTAAAAATATTTAACTAATTTATAAAATAAATTAATTACATACATTTAAAAAACTAAAAATTGTAAAATTTCAATGTTAAATATAACAGAATATTATTATGTTGATTTGTTTATAATGCATAGATATATTTTTATAGGCACACTACGAATATGTGAAAAAAGAGGCAGATGGAAAAATCCAAATTACTTTATCGGATCTGCGAGGAAGTGCAAAGTTGGTCTTTTTTCAAATTTTAGATGACGTTGTGTACGTAATATTTATTGAATTCCTTTCCGGACGAATTTATTTGGGAGTACATTTTAGATATTTTATTAATTTCCTTACGTTATACAAAATTATTTGGTTATTTATAATTTTTTGGGTCACCTCCTAAAGTAACTGCAATAACTAACTGCTTTTTTGAACGTTTTTGTCTCGTTGGTACCACATAGACGACTTTTGTGATGTATTTTGTATAAATGTACACATTTTAAAATAGGTTTAGTTAGTAGAATTTTGTACTAAAAATTACAATATATGTCAGGTATAATAATATTTATACTCCGATTAAGTTTGCTGCTTTTAAACATACATTCAAAGTTTTCACCATTATTAAACACAATCTCAGAAATGTTTACTACTTGAAAGTCATTAGGTAGCTAAAGGTGAAGTTTTAGAAAACATACCACTGAAGATTTTGTTTGACTGTTTTATACTTTTGGTGCGGTATTTTTTCCCAGAAGGTCACATGTATGATTTTTTTTTAACTAAATTTGTTGATTATAATAAAAACAGCAAATAAAAACCAGAGTTAAAGTAAACTTTAACTATTATAACCAATTATAAGTGAGTGAACTTTAAAAACTTTGTACACTATACAATGTTTGGAGTAAAAAAGTTTTAAAGATAAAGAAATGGAAATTTATTGTACATTGTATTGTACACTCTTTTTAGATTAAATTGTTTTTCATGGCATCTTTACTTCTTTTTTTAACTTTTCCATTTCCACAATAGCTAATTAAATTTGTATCACTAATGTAAGAAATAAAACAATAATATGTTTTTTTTTAATTAGGAACATTAGTTTGTGTTTACTATTATCTAGTATCTTATTTTTTATTGTTTCTGTTAAATCAGTCTTACATTAAATAGTAATTGACTTAAATTGATGTTTTAAAATTAACCTGTTTACTATAATGTTTACAGGTAGATAAAATAAGTATTATAATTGTGATTTTATAACAATGCGATACACTCCCAAAAATAGATCATTATTTATTATATCTATATATCCGGTGAAATTAGCCATAAAATTTTATTGCTAAACAGGGAAAAAATCCTGAAGTTTTGAAACTCGGCATAGTTACTCATTCGAGTGTCCTGTACAACATACTAACATTCCCCGAAGGTGGGAGGTGCGCGGGAGGTTTGGGAGCCATCACGTTTCTTTACATGTTTTCTTAAATAGTTCGAGAAATATTTAGTTTAGCGAAAAATTACCCTATACAAAATTAAACTACAGTGAATTCTCTTCAAAAATGGTCCTATTAATTTTCTCTTATTTGCTGTAGTTTTGAAGAGATAGTCCGTGGAAAATTAAAAAATCTTTGTTTAGATCTTAATTTGTATAATTTTGTACAGTCAACTTACAAAACAGAAGGTAAAAATCACAAAGCTTTGAAACTTGGCATAGTTACTCATTCGAGTACTCTGTTTAACATACTAAAATTCCCCGAAGGAGGGTGAGTGGAAGGTGGTGTCATTTAACAGGATTTTTAAATTGTTCTTAAATATTTTGGGAAATATTGAATTTAGCGAAAAACTAATCCTAAATAAATTTAAACTAGAATAAATTTTCTTTAAAAAAAGGCCCTACTGATTGTTTCTTGTGGTTTATAGTTTTGGAGATAATGACGGGAAAAAACTAATTAAAACATAAAAATGTTCGGCTTTATTTGTAAAGCTATTAAAACATAAAACTCATATAGGAAACTGTTCTAAATATCTTCGTCTTCAATATAGTTCAGATAGAGTTCCCCTTCATCCAATAATTAACCATTTGTGCAGGATCCTTGTCAGTTGGTGCAGAGATGCAGTTTATTCCAGCTTTTCCTTTAAAGTACCAGTGCATCTACAGAAGATAGCGGTTAAAACATAATCGGGGGCTGGCGATGATGAGTCATAGAATGTGTTTGCTATGTCCTTCAGTGTTGTTTTTTTGTTTCGGTGTTGCTGTTTTGCCTTTCCTAAATATTGCAGAGGTAGTGTCAAATCCAATTAAACTATTAAGGAAGATAATTATATCGTTAAATTCAAGTTTTTTGGAGTTTCTGATACAAAAACATATGTGTTTGTGCCTTTTCCCTTCCAGGCTTGATGAAGGAGATGTTTTTAGTTGCTGGTGATAGTGCTATTAGCACTACAATATCCTCACTAACAACATAATAATATATTTTTGTGAATAGCACAACCCACGATACGAATTTTAGCATCACCAGCAGCATCTTCTGTTTTAATTCCTACATCAATAATTTGTTGTTGTAAAGCAAGCTAGTCAGCCTTGTCTTGTTGTTTTCATTTGAAAAATATTGTTCTTGCTGAACGGTCAGCTTCATATGCAGTTCAAATATCTACAGATTCTTTCCTCTTCGCTTTTACTCACCCTTTTAGTACTGTTCATATCAGTGTAGCCATCAAAAACTACTGTTATTCATGGCCATAGTGCTTCTTGACATCGGTGAAATATTGCTGGCAAATAGAAGCAAAGTAGACCCAAGTGATTTTTTTTTTTAATAAATAGACCTTCATGTGTAAAATGTTGAGAAAATGTTCCTATGTGTATTTTATTTTTAATAGCTTTACAAATAAAGCCAAAAATTTAGTTTTTTAAATTTGTTTTTTACGACATTATCTCCTACACTATAAACCATAAGAAACAATCAGTAGGATCTTTTCTGAAGAGAACTTACTCCAGTTTTAATTTATTTAGTGTTAGTTTTTTGCTAAACGCAATATTTCCCGAAATATTTAAGAAAAATTCTAAAAACTCGATTAAATTACTCTCCTTCCTACTCCCCCCCCCCCCCCCCCCCTCCGAGGAATTTTAGTATATTATACAGAGCAATAGAATGAGTAATTATTCAAAGTTTTAAAACGTCTGGAATTTTTCCTCCTGTTTTGGCTAAGTTGGCTGTACAATTGTAAAAATTAAGTCTAAAACAAAGATTTGTGAATTTAGTTCGATTTTCCACGGTCTCTATCTTAAAAACTATAGCAAGTACGAGAAAAATTAATAAGACCTTTTTTTAAGAGACTTTATTGTAGTTTAATTTTCTACAAGGTTAAGTTTTCGCTAACTCAGTATTTCTCGATTTATTAAAAAAAAACGAAAAACCTTTCATGGCTCCCAAACCTCTCGCTCACCCCTCACCTTCGGGAAATTTTAGTTAGCTGTACAGGTCACTTGAATGAGCAACTATGCCGAGTTTCAAAACTTCGGGATTTTTCTCCTATTTTGGCTAATTTGACCGGACTAATACAGATTTTTTAAACTACTGTATAGTATACAGTAAAACAAATTTTATTAAACCTTGTAATATATTTCCAGTACCAGCACAGAGAGAACAATATAATCTACTCCTCTGCAGCTATGCGTGTTCAGCAATATAATGACTTGGATCTTACTTGGACAGGAAGGTTGAAACCATACACAACAAATATATTGGCATTAACAGATTATTATACCATGTTCTGTCTGAATTATATTGATGGCAGTCAAACTATTTCTGTTCTAACTACTATAAGTGCTAATCAAAAGCAATGAAATAATGTTTTAAAATATCTGGTAGTAGCTGTCGTAGATATTTTGTCTACAAATATTAGTTTAAACAATTATGCTACAAATTAGGATACTAAAGTTTTGTCATTAGTTAGTTTTCAATTTTTATTTTGTTTAAAACAACGCATTATATTTATTAATATGTTTAAGTACATTTTGTTTTTTAAACAAATATTACTAGCTTTAAAATTCATCCTCAAAATTAAGATTCAACCGTACAATAGTTTATTCACTACAACGTTGTGCAACAAACATTGTGCGCAGTTGTAAATAAAGTTGAAATCTTCTTTGATTTGAAAATAGCCACTAAAATAGAATATTAAAATTTACAAAAGTTACGATTTTTCAAAATATTGAAATGCAGGCTAGAATTGAGTTACCTTTTTATGTGCCATTACTCATTATTACTTAATAAATTATTATGTTTTCTTATATATTATAATGTTTTTGTTGAACAATTGATAGTGTGCATTACTTTCTTTATATTGCACATGAAATCAAGAAATCATTAGAGTAAATAAAATGATGGAAGTAATTGTATCTCAGAAGTAGTTGGAGCAGCATATGCAAGAACCATGTTTGCCTTTGGTTTATACACTACCTAGAAAGAAATATGTTTCTTTGGTATCATTGTCTGAGATTGTAAGTTCAAATCTGAGTTTAAAATTAATTTCTAACATGACGTTAACATAAAATAATTATAATAATAGCACAGATAAAAAAGAATCACCATGAAGTGTATACATTGGATTTATTTAATTGTACTGGGGTATTATTGTGTAACACTAATTTACGTACAGAAAAAATGTCCTTCCTTTTGTTAAACCTTTATATGTATATGTAGATTATAGCCTTATATAGTTAATACAAAATATAAATATACATATTCTTTCATAGAATGTTAACTCATATATTACAAATAAGCTTCTATTTTCAATATATTCTACAGTAATAACCATGATTAAGGTGATATGCATACCTAATACATTTTACTTTAATCATTATGTATCGATTAATTTTTGCTAAGCTTGTATATTATTTTAACTTTTTCAAATTAACCTTTCGGAGGGCGCGCTGTTGTAAATAGTACAACACTTGTGTTTTTTTTTGTGCAAGTTACTTCTCGCTTAAGCGGGATAACTGGCTGCCACATTTATGCCTTCCTTAACCCTTCCTCCACCATTCCACTGGAAGTCACCTTCAGGCCAGTCATGGTTCAGTCCTCAGACGCCATTTGGCCAAAGCGGAACACCTTGGTTGTACTTTTAACAACGCACGCCCTATCGTGTTACTTTTAGAGAAGTAGTTATTTAGCAAGTATTTTAATGTTTGGTAGTGTTTTTGCTATATGTTAAGGTAAATTGATATTTCAAGAGTTGTTAGACGAAGAAAACATAGCGACCTTCTGTTCAACTATAACGATTGACGTTGAAGTGACGGCGCGCGGCGATCTAAGTTATGAAAACATAGAAAATGATGTTTATTCAGATGAAAGTGAAATGGAAAGGGAAATTGATGATGAAAATAGTGATGAGGTGACTGGACATGAAGAGTTTTTACTAGGAAAGGATCTACAAACTATTTGGTGTAAATCCGAACTAAGAAGTATGTTTTTTAAAACACATTGCACAAATATTGTAAAACAGTTTCATGGACCAAATCCTAAAACATGGGGTGTAAAATGAGAAGTTGATTCTTACAGTTTTTTTAATACAAATATAATGGACACAATTTTTATATGTGCTAATTTGTACATAAAAACAATTTCAGAAAAGTATGGAAGAGAAAGAGAATTTTTACCAACTTATCGAACTGAATTGATGACTTTGTTTGAGATTTTGTATTTGGTAGGTCTAAGGAAAGATAATCACGCTAATGTTCAACAGGTTTGGGCTAGTGATGGTACAGGCGTAAAAGTTGTGAGAGCTGCAATGTGTTACAAACGTTTATTTATTTGTGTTACGTTGCATGAGGTTTGATAATCCAGCCACAATCATTGCCCTTGCTGTGTTGCAATCTGGTCCCTTTTACGTCCGTTTGTACAAAACTTCATTGGCAGTTATAATACTGGTCCACTAGTCACCATTGATGAAATGTTTTGAAAAAGCATCAATGGATTTTCCAGACATGATGAACCTCTTAGACATGTTTAAAATACAAACCAAACGTAAAAAAATAAAAAATACAATATTGAACATAAAAACATTTAATAATTTGGTTTTAATTTATTTATATACTTTTTAATAACATATAAAACTAATTTAATATTTAAGTAAAAATAAAAGCATGGCACTATGGCAATAACTTGTTATTTAATGAGTGTTGTAAAGAGTACAACACGCGCCTACTCGTGTGACTGGAGCAGGCGCGCTTACCGAAAGGTTCATAAATATTTTCTTAAATACATCTTGAGATTTTTTGGACATTTGAAATAATATTTTTACCCTTTTCCTGGTCCCCTTAGAACCTTTATCGCACCAACTGTGACAGATTAAATTGTATAAAAGTGCATTGTACTTTGAACTAGGCGTATTGTCGTAAAGTGATTAGAACCTGTATCGTTACAGTTGTATAACTTAAGTTTCGTTTATTATATACGGAGTTATTGTTGTTGTGTCAGTAGTGTCAATAAGTTACTAACAAATTATATTAAATTTGTCTTACACAGATTTGTCGATCAAGGTAAATTGTTCATAATAACTCCTCAAATACTATAAATACCGTTCTAAAATGTTTTAGTAACGTTTTGAACAATACAAACAAAAGCTAAAGGAGATAAGTAAACTATGCACTATAAATCAAAACAATCAATATTTAGTATTTGTTTCTTTAGTTTTCAGTTGCAGCTACAGTTGCATTTAGAAAAACCAATGAACGAAATTCAGCGTAGTGAGACAATCCTATGACAGTCTGAAGTCGGTGTATTTTGTGAAGAATGTCCTTCATTATACAAATTACTTCGGAAAAGTTGTTTTACGGTCGAAAACTATTTCTTTAAAAAAATAATTTTATTTATACTATCCTCAAAACACACACAAGAAATAAATTAAATCTAGGGTTTATACGTAACATTAGTATTATCAATAATTTTGATTTTACTATAAGAATTCAGAAAATTAACGATACATTAAAAAAACAGAAGAATGTAAGTTATTGAAAGTGTATGGTTACTATCATATGCTGCAAGTGAAGAATCGAAATTTAAATTTAATTTAGAAACAAACATATCTTTCGGGTACACGTTGCTCACATCTAGGAGTAAACACAAAATCCCCCGAATCAAAATAACAAGTTAACATACCGACAAGAAGAAAATTTTAAGTATCCCATAACTTATAGACATTTAAAATCATGAGTGAAAAATAAATACATAAATCAAGTCAATTGGGTTTCCATCTTGACTGTTCAAGTTCAAAATGATGTAAGAAAGAAGAAACATCAAGCTAAAAATGTATGTATCATCATTGGTCAAGTTTGATGTAAGAAAGAAGACACATCAAGCTAAAAAATTTATTCTACCTTCATTGGTCAAGTTAAAAATTATATAAGAAAGAAGAGACATCAAGCTAAAAAAGGCATTCTATCTTCATTGGTCAAGTTCAAAATAATGTAAGAAAAAAGAAACATCAAGCCAAAAAATGTATTCTATCTTCATTGGTCAAGTTGAAAATGATGTAAGAAAGAAGAAACATCAAGCTAAAAAATGTATTCTATCATTATTGGTCAAGTTCTAAATGATGTAAGAAAGAAGAAACATCAAGCTAAAAATGTATTCTATCTTCTTTGGTCAAGTTCAAAATGATGTAAGAAAGAAGAAACATCAAGCTTAAAATGTATTCTATCCTCATAGGTCAAGTTAAAAAAGATGTAATAAAGAAGAAACATCAAGCTAAAAAAATGTATTCTATCCTCATTGGTCAAGTTAAAAAAGATGTAAGA
>JAGFPH010007716.1:26909-55916 GCA_018207615.1 Philaenus spumarius | reverse complement strand
TCTGGCGTGATGCAAGATCTCGCGAGAAATCTGGCGTGACGCGAGATTTCGAAAACATAGCCAAGTCGAAAGTGCCCAACGGGCCAATAGAAGTTATCACTTCAAAAATATGTATATATGTGTTCACACTCCAGCGGCCACTTTTTAAGTTCGATTTGGTTCAAATTTCGTACACATGTTGGTCGTCTACGACGCTAGGGCGAGTTCTTTAGCCAAAAAAATCCAACAATCGGAAGCACGATTTATGACCGGAAGTAACTATTTTTGAGATTTTTCCTACGAGAAAGAATTTTTGTAGAGTTTTTCCTACAAATATAAATGTAGGATGTTATTCTGCTCATTTTGTTTTTTTGCGCGACCTTATAGCTCGCTTGGTTCCCCCAAAATCGATCAAAACGTAAAATACCACAAAAGTACCCGGTTTCAAGTCACGTGGTGGATTCTACCGTGGGGTTGGCGTGCGAAGCACGCAATGTTTTGTGTATTGAAGATACTCCCAATAAGCGGAATAACGTGCGAACCATTTTGCAGCTATTCAGCACCGTCGTGAATAGACCTATTTCCCAAATTGTTGGTTGGAACCCTAAAACATAGGCCTATAAACTTAATTTTGGAAATTTGCTCAACTCACGTCAGCGGTTCAGCTGCGTGGTCGAATTATTTTTTAATGTGATATAATGTCCTGTTGTAATATATAACTTATTCCTTTCCGTATAAATCGATTTAAAACTAATACACCAGGAACGTTATTTGAAACATTTTCAAACACAGTAGGATTCGATATGTCGTGTGGGTTATATTTCACCTTCTACCAAATCCTAGCTTTACTAGAACATACTATTCGAATATAGTAGTTATATTATGTTCAAAAACTTATTAAAACTGTGAAATGCTTGTTTAAAACGGTTTATATAGGCAACGGTTCAGCAAAAATGGACATTCTCAATAATTGTAACCAAAGTTTTGCATCCAATATAATTTTACTCTAAATAGTTTCATAATTACATTGTTAAATAATTATGCAATATATCTAACAGTAAAACATATAATTGTCTGTATGATTTGTTACGTGAAATTTACTCATTTTTAAATTGCAATAAATAAAATAAAAATCAATGGCGGAAGCAGAAATAGACTCGAAAAGAATTGAGCGCAACGCTATAAAATCAAATAGAATACATCTTCTATTGAATTGAATAAATTGTATAGTAAAAAAATAATTGAAATAGTTAGCCTACAGAATTGAAATAAATATATCATTCAACTGTATTAAACACTCATTTATAAGCTTATGAAAACTCACGGATGTAAAATTAACGAATCTATACTAATATTATAAAGAGGTAAAATGTGTTTGTTTGTATGTAGGGGGTAATCTCTGGACTACTGAACCGATTAAAAAAATGATTGTAGGCTACTATTTAAAAAGCTATTCTATCCCTGAGAAACATAGGCTAGAATTTTTCAACGCTTAAAACAATAAATATTAATTGCTATACTTTAATTAATATAGGTAGATAGCTGAAATTTTGTAAATTTATTTCTTACAAGATGCATGGAAAAAGTAAACCAGATTTGCATTTTGTCACGTGCTGCTAAGGGTTGAACAACCCTTAAAACAGTAAAAAGTAAGTTTTACATTTTCCTTACAGCTAGAGAGCTGAACTTTTATACGTTTATTGACCGAGCATAAGCGAGGTCTCCGTTTTAACTCGACCGTTCGGCATTTCGTCTGTGTGTCTGTGTGTCTGTCTCACGATTACGGCCAAACGCCTTGACCAATTTTGATGATTTTTGCATGAATGTTCCTTATTCCTAGGCCGAGCCATGTGTATATACGGTTTTTTCCATTTTTAACCCCTTAAATAAAATAAAAATGGCGGCCGGACCGTTTCTCTCAGTGTAAGCTTTTTTCCAAAGCCAGTTTGTGGCTTAACCGTAAGTCGAATTTAAAAACTAATAAGATTTTGCTGAAAGAAAATTAAATTTTAAACAAAATTGTATTCTTGGTTTTTTTCCGTATCTCTAACGGTAAGCTCACAAAATGGCCGTAAACTTGGAATTTGTTAAAAATCGTCCAAGTTTTTATATTTCAACCATGTTTTTTTACGTTTATTCTAAACCAATTCAAAAGTGTTCCATAGCTTTTTTGTATATAAAGGTTTAAAGAATTCATATATGCCAGTAAAAAAAATATTGAAGTAAAATTAAGAAAGTTATTAGCTCAAGAAACAATCACGTTCAGTAACGAAAGGAAAATGTTTAACTTTAGGCCTACATAAAAAGTAGTAAAAATTATTGTAATTTTTTTCATAAATGTAAAAAAGTTTCGTAATTTAGTTCTAAATAGAATTGTATATAGAAATAGAATTATTGTAGAATATATCATTTGCCCAAAAATGACATATTATTATAAGAAATTGTAGAGGATAAATCAAAGAAATGAACTGTATACCTGTAAATTATCATTGTAAATTTCATAAAAGTATTTGACTTAGCTTTACTTGAATTACAAAATGAGATGAAACAAATGAAACCTCGCGGCGATAAAGGACATACAAAAAATGACAGTTGGACAGCGTAGGAAGTGTTGGTACATGGGTTGAGATCACTATCACGACGCTTTAACATCGTTTGTTTTCATTATTTCTAATATTGGAATATAATATGGAACTGTAAATACATTGTTAAGTTTTAGTTATTTAAGTATGTAAATATTTAATTGTATGTTGTCCCTCTATAACGCGATATTTTTAGCTACTTACGCATTACGCATTATTAACCTAAATAAAACACAATGACTCTAAAAGAAAATCTTTAGCAGTTAAAGCTCAAGAAAAGAAATAAAAACGAGAACTAGAAATCCCGGAATCGCGGGAATTGTAAATAATGTTTCACTGGCTAAACCTTCTGCTTACTTCCTTACTGGCATACTATTTTGAACCTAAGCCCAAAACCACATTTGTTATTTCAACGAGCGAGGTCTACTGTTCACAGAACTACTAGTATTTTACAAGATACATGGAAAAAGTATCTTACTGGATGCGCTTCGAAACATGGACAAGTTGATAGATTTGGACGGAACTTACTACGCGGCCTGCCTGGAAACTCAGATCTTGTGTTAAATTTTAAACACCATTAATGTACCCTATATTCATTGCAGTACTTTTTCTTTTTTGTTGAGGGCATAGCCTGCTAGTTATAAGATAAAGAAGTAGCCTATTAATTCATGTCATGTTATAACATACATTCAGTATTGCGTATAGCTATTGGACTGAACTGTGCTGAACTACGCCATACTGTCCTGTACCGTATTCTGCAGTGTCCTAATAATAAAAATAACACAACTGAATATTACACGAGTCTTGATGTCAAGTGCACTGCACGGCATCAACCTCATCCAAGAGAGTGAATTGTTTTAAATATTTAGGCGTCATCATTGAGACGAATGTGATATCGACGCATCGAACAAAAGCAATCATATAATTTAATGAGATAGCCTCTCGGTTCAATTCTACCCATCACAGCGGTTATTTCCTTTGCCCTCAATCTCTTATTTCATATTTCAATTAAGTTACCACGAGAGAAGCAACAAAAGTGTCTTTATGAAGGAAGCCATGCTTAGTACGTGCTTTTCAATCATCGACCTAGACCTACACGTTTCACAATATCTCCCCATAATGTAGACTGATCTATATTTAAAAACTAGGGGAGACCCCTGCGTGTTCCGCACGCCAATCCCCGACGGAACCTTCCAAATTAAGGTTATAATAAAGGTGTAGGATTAATAATAACCTACAAGATGGTAAATAATGTTAAATGTCCAAATCAAATTATTTCGTATACTGTAAGGCTCAGGTTTAAACAAAAACCTAACCAAAAGTCAAAAATATAAATAATTGTTTCAAATTTTGAAATCAGCTGTTATTATTGGTTGCTCACTATCAATTACCGTATATTATGAATAAATAGGCCTACTATTAAATTCTAATATGTCTTATTTATTTTTTAGTAAGGCCCAAGTGAAAAATCACTGGCGGATTAATTGGATACGATACACCATTTATAACAAACGGTACCAGGAACTGGCACATAGGCCTACTTTCTCACAAACATATTTAAATTATTGAACAGATTCACTGTGATTCATAATTATTGTGTTAAATTAGGAGGGGGGCACATTAAAGAAGGAGAGTAACTAATAAATATTATTATTAAAACTATTCGATCGATTTCGAATAAATTTGCACCAAACATGTCAATTAGGCCTGTATAGATGCACGAAAAAGGTTTTGAAAATTTTGAAAAACAACCCCCTTTTTGGCCAAAACCCCCTAAAAATCAGTTATTATTATTACCTAAACGAGAATTTTTAGAAAGATGCGGTTTTTTGCATATCACAGGGTACAAATAAGCCAAATTTTATCGAACTCGTTAGAGCCGTTTTTGAGAAATTTGGATTTTTCTCGTTTTTTGGCCATTTTTGGAGGATAAAATCACTTAAAAATCAAAAATTTGAAAAAATAGGGAAAAAACCCCTGGAGATATTCCAGAACATACCAAATTTCGGACAGTTGGTATGGTCTCCGGCTCTGTACACATCCTAACAGCCACAAAGACACACGGACAGACATCACCAAAAAACCACCAAAACAAATAATTCCACTAAAAATATTTTTGGGTTCAGGGAGTACCAACATGGATAATTCCACTAAAAATTCAAATTCGAAAATTTGGACGAAAACAATACTTTCTCCATATACTACGTATAGGGGGGAGAAAGTAAAAGTTCTATTTTAAAACAGCAAACTGTATCTAGGCCTACCTAACTATGCTGAGGGTGATTTTTAACTTGGTAAATGTTTACAATTATAAGGATTATACATTTTGTAATTATATATAGGCCTATTATTACATATGAAAATAAAGATAAAAATATTGCCTTTTAGTTGCTTTTTATATTTTTTGTATCAATATTTTTTGTATCAACTAAGAATAATTTTAGCTTTAAATTTTGTAGGAATTTAGTGCAATTAATTTTATTATTATTAGCGCAGTTTATTGTATAGGGCTAGCTACATTTTTTATTTGCAAATAATGTAGTCTAGATTTGAATAAAGAAAACATTATTTATTCAATTAAAACATAGATTTAAAAGCATGCAACGGCGTTTTAAAAATCCATTTAAATATATTTGTGACAATATTCTCTAAAAAATCATCGTACTAATATTTATAAATTGTGAAATTTTAGTGAAATTAGTTGAGTAGTTTTTGAGAATATAGAAAAAGTAAGTGTATGGATTAATATTTAATTTTAAGGTTAGTTATTCCATTTCACCCCTTTGACTTTAGTAATCAAATTGTAAATAGAGCCTATATCATTTTAGTTGTATAAGTAGGAAGTATAGTTGTAGGAAGTTCATTCAATTCAATAATTTTATTTGTCTGTTGACAATTTTACATTGTATAGACATGTCCACATATAAAATAACTAAACACAGTACCACACAAAAACAATTTAAAAACTCACAACCAACACAATTTATACAGTATTCTTTGCATATTTCATCAGATTAATTGCACATTCTTAAAATTATACTGCGCAAAGTCAATATATTTAACATAAAATAAAAGCAGTTACTACAAATAATTACAAATTAATTTAAAATAAAGATTTACTACAATTTACAATTTACTAACATGTAGGACAATAATGCAATCCCTGGATAGGAAATCCCAAATATAAACAGAATCAACCAGATCCACCCCCCACACTCGACCCACCTGCCACTTGTGGCTGAGGAACCCCTCCACCGAGTAAAAGGAGTTTGCCACCAAGAGTTGTCGAAGACTTCTCTTAAAGGCTTTCTGGTCTTGGATAATTTTAACTTTTTGTGGGAGTTTATTAATAAGTGTAACTCCTGCTTGAAAAGGAAGTTTTTTAGACTTTTCAAGTCTGTGCTGTCTTATCCCTAAGACCTCTTCCTGCCTGGTATTGTGATTATGTACATCTTTATTTAATATTGGAATACATTTAAAGTTTATGTAACAAATTGTTTGGAAGATGTACATACAGGGGAGTGTGGGTATTTCCAACTTCTTGAAAGTGCTTTTGCAGGATACCAACTTTTGTAGACCTCATACAAGCCTCACAGCTTTTTTTGCATTATAAATAGCCTTTGTACATTTTGAAACGACGAGTCTCTCCACAGTAAGACTCCGTAGTCAAGATGTGGGTAGAGCAGCCCGTAGTAGGCATTTTTTTTTAAGTACCAAGGCTACAAAATGATTTCAGATTTCGTAACACAAAAATTCCTGAACACAACCTTCGACAAATGTTATCAGTATGACTATCTCGGCATAATTTACTGTCAACAATCATACCTAGTAACTTTGCTGACTGTGCCTCCTCGATTTCGGTCTCACCCAACATGAGGGATGGTACAATTTACTATTTTGGTTTTTTAGTCTGAAATAATCAGACTGGTTTTCCTAGAATTAATCGATAAATTATTCTCAGAAAAATAGGCTTGTGACATTAGATTCAACGAATGACTTTAATTCCAAATTTTCAATGGAATCTGCTTGAAAGAGAAGAGTTGTGCCATCTACAAACTGTATTACCTTATCAACACTTGTTTGGGATAACAACAGTCATTAACATATAATAGAAACAATATAGGCCCAAGAACAGATCCCTGTGGGACACCATAGTTCAGTTGAGCCTGGCCAGAAAGTTTTCCTGCAACTTCTACACATTGTGACCTCCCAGTCACAAAGGATTTAAGCCATGACAATGAATGATCCCTAATTAAATACATTTCCAATTTATAAAAAAGTATTTCATGATCGACACAATCAAATGCCTTGGAGAGATCCAAGAATACACAAACTACTTTTTTTTGCATCTAGGGCCTCAACTATAAAGTCAATAAGACTTGTTAAGGCATCTATGGTCGATCTCCCTTTCCGGAAGCCAAACTGATTTCTGGATATGTTATTGAACTTTTCCAGATAATTTATCAGTCTAACTAAAAACAATTCTTCAAAAATTTTGCTGAATGTTGGCAGCAAAGCTATAATCTTTCTTGTCACCCCCTTTGAATAATGGATAGATTTTCGATACTTTTAATTGGTTAAGATTAACCTTCAAGAAAAGAAGAGTTAACCAATTCCGATAGTGGCTCAATTAGTTCGTGTGGACATTTTTTTATGAGCCACGATGACACTCCATCCATATCCGTTGTTTTTTATTTCCTTATCACTCCAGCCACTTCCCCACCAAGCACAGGTAGCAACGTAATCGATGACACAGAGGAACTGTGATTCACCAGCTTTGAAGGAGGATTCACCGTCAAACAGAGTTAAAAAAACAACTAAGAGCAGCCCCAACAGCCAGCGGTCTGAAATTGCTTCACCTTTTATATTCAACTCTATATCTGTATAAGGTGGTTTAGTTTTCCGAATAGTATTAATAAATTGCCAGGATGTTTTTGATACATTTTCAGATTTTAATATCTGCTCATTAAAATAATGGGCTTTAGCAGCTTTTATTACTCTCCTATAAATGCTTTTATAGTTTTTAAAATATATTCTAAATTCAGTACTAGTTGAGGTTTTTATTATTTCAAATTATGTAATTTACTTCTAGAAATGAATTTTCCTGATGTTATCCATGGAACATTACGCTGTTGTTTATTACTAATACTTTTTCTTTTAACAGGACATGCCATTTCTAAATAAAATCTAACGGTACTTATAAAATATTCAAATTTTTTGTCTGTTGATTGCAAAGATTTTAACTGCATCCAGCTTTCATTTTTTTAAAGAAATTTAAGAAGTGTAATATTTGCTGGGTCATAATCTCTAGTATATCTATAGCGACTGCGCTCCCCCGCTTCTGGCATCCCCAAAAGAGCCACACCCTGTGTCCAGTGATCTGATATACCTGATTGGATAATATCTACAATGATTTTATTGGTGGAATAATTCGATATGACATTGCCTATGGCTGTCGCTGAGGTCCTGGTGGGTGAGTTCACAAGCCACTCGAGACCATAGGTGGCAAGTAGACGCTGGTACCCTTTGTAACACATATATATCAATATTCCCTACCAGACAAATTTACATTTCTTCAAAAACAAATACGGAAGAAGACTCTCCAGCTGACGACTGAAAAAGACATCTAGGTCACCGCTTGGAGCTCGATACATATCAAGATAGACAGTGCATTCATTGCCCCAGAATAGTTTGCAACCGGCTATCTCAAAACAAATTTAAAACTTGTTCACTCTCAGCAACAATAAACAACTTAGTATGAATTGCAACCCCTCCACCTCTACAATAATATGAGGCCATGCAATAACCTGTCAATTGAAAACAGTCAATATTATCATTAGAGAATGTATGCTCAGTTATTACAAACACATCTGGATTATAGTCATGACAAAACAAATTTAAGTCGTCAATTGTATTAATAGCATATTGTGCATTTTGATGTATTACCAATATCTTTCGGTTTAATTTTTTTAAGTTAGTTCAATGTATATGGGCAGCAACCCCATTTCAACCCCTTAGACACCTCACTTAACGTCTAAAGAGTCGTGGCAATGATATGGAGTCTATAGAGGACAAAGAAACATTCATTATTATAGAGATTGTATTGTTCAGAAATAAATAGTCAGCTTACGGACTGAATAAAATGTGCATGTGCCTTATTGTTATGCCTAACATTAGTTTTAGTGACATTGATAACAATTGCTTGCGAAATAACTCCATTAATAATGTTTGCGGAAGGACATACAATATTAATTAAACGGTAAGTATTCGAGCGAACATCGTTCATTTTTCTATCTAAAATAAATCAGCATACCCTTAAAGGTTTGGTGATCCTATTGATACCAGACCGATTTTGGTCCGGTTTGTTTTAAATGAAAGACAATGTTGTCATCATTAAACAAAAATTACCTGTTTCTGGAGATTCATTTTGAACAAGGACTTCGCTCTCGAAAGAGATAGCTGGTAATTAATTCAATAATTTCTACAACAAAAGTATTAACACTCTCAAAAAATGTCTAAACTAGTGCTACTCTCAAAATGTCTAAACTAGTGCCACACTGCCTTGTATAGTTTAGCCTGCGTTGCTAATTAATTATCATAGGTCAAGTATAAGTTAGTGACTCACCCTATGTCCGTTAGTCTGGAATTGACCTGAAACAAATCATTGTTTTAATTAATAATCATTATTAAAGCCAACTACAGTATAGATTACTCGAACCAAATTACATCTGCTATTAAAAACAAATAAAAGTCCAATTAAATAATAGTATTGCAAAAATTAAATAGTATAAGCATTAATTTATTTGTAGATCATCGTCGCCCGCTAAAACGTAAAATAAAACCGAAACAAAAGAGTTGATCAAACGGCAACTAAACAAATTTATGCAAAATAAAATAAAATATTGATAAACTTAACACGTAAAAACAATTTTCACATATACAACTATTAAATATTAACAACAGAAATGAAACAAATAGTTAGCAACACAGGTTATTTAGAATAACTTTAAACTTTACGCGTACAAGACACATCGATAAAGCAAACATCAAAACAAAAGGCAAAACAAAATAAACACGTTTATCATGTTATTTAGTTTTTAAACGGTTTTCACAAAATGTTAACCGGCAATAATAGGCCTACCCACCAAGATTTTTCGCCCTTAGACTGAATAAATACATAAAAAATATGAAATTTTATTTCGATCGGACACCTGAAGTGATGGTGAAAATGTAAGAAACGACTTTAATTCAAATGTGTATTTATATAATTATGTTTTGTAAGCAGGGACCACGATCCCCCGTAAGGCCAGGGCATTCCGTTTGTTTCTTTGTACGAGCACAATAAGTGCACATATTAAAAATTAACATATCTTAATACCTGTTTTATGTGTAACGAGAAGCATAGGCACGTGTTTTAATACTACTAAATTAAAACTATTTTATTTCCTTTAAAATTTGCTTCGCCTGTGTATCTACGTGGCATAAGTATTTCGTTCAAAACACATGTCGGACCTTAAAAATAGAACATCCACTAAATAATACACGCCTTGGGAATAAACCCAACGCGTCCCTTTGCGCCTTCACATCGCTCTGAGCAGTACAAAGCTTTACAAACAGACAAGAGAGAAATATAATTTATTGGTACGTTCAAACAGAATATAAATACGGTGAATGCTGACGTCCTTCGACCTCAGAAACAAAAAGTTACAAACTTTCGAATGTACAAAAAGTTCAAACAGACGTGATCTTACCACGCAATCTTAGACGAGTGAGTGCAAAATTTGTTCCCAGACTTTTGACTGATGAACAGAAGGAAAATCGTAAGGAAGTTAGCACGGAATCGGAGGATAGTCTTTATGCAGATCCAGACTGCATGGCCAATACTGTAACTGGAGATGAATGTTGGGTTTATGGCTATAACTCCGAAACGAAAATTCAGAATTCACAATGGAAAATCAGTAACTCCCCTCGTCCTAAAAATTCACGTCAAAATCGAACATAAGGTCATGCTCAATTTTTTCTATATTAAAGGTATAGAACATCAAGGTCATGCTCATTTTTTCTATAGTAAGGGCATAGAACATCAAGGTCATGCTCATTTTTTTCTACAGTAAGGGCATAGTGCCATCAGAGTTCGTTCCAAGGGGAACATCTGTAAACTCCGAATTTTACAAGGGGTACATGAACGTTTGTGGTACGACGTGCGAAGAAAGAGACCAGAAAAATGAGCCAACGGCTTCCTTTTTCATCACGCCTTGCCACAAGTCGTTTTGGATTCACAAGTTTTCGGCCGGAAAAGGTGCTCCTGTATCAAGGTGTCTAGAGCTACAAGCTATGCTCGATCTCCAGATTTTACGGACAACGAGATTGAGGTTGATGACGTGACGCTGTGACCCCGTCGACATTTGTTTGATTCGAGCGCACGTAACGTTTAAACTAAAATTGCTGTAAAAATTAGATAACATATTACAAAATAGTTTATCCTAATATCAAATTTTACGTTAGATCATGAAGACTCTAGCAGTGTAAGTATGAATGTTCTAAAAAATTGTTAACTATGTATTTTATATTAATAAACTTTCTTACGTTATGGTTGTGTAGTCGAAAATATACATAGCGGTGAACTTTTTTATTTTTTGGTTAGGAAAAAATTGCAGCGGGAAAAATATAGGTAAAAGTTCAAACTTTATTAATATTTGGTTGTTGTTCATCTGGGGCCATTAGTTATTTTTTGGCAGCGAGTTTATTATGAGATGATGTTTTAAATCAGCACTAGCGCTTCAGAACCCGCCTCACCGGGCGGCTCTGTTGCTAGTGGCGAAATTGAATTATACAGGGTGGAACAAAGTTAGTGTTTTCCAAATATCCGCCATTTTGTTTCTTTTACTAAATAATTAATATCTAGAAAACGGTTTAACCGATTGAGTACGGGTTTTGAGTAATTTAGGTTTGAAATATTCAAACAGCCTCCATTTTGAAATGCATGATTGGATGTAATCGCTTATTTTTCTTAAGATAGATCATTGTTAGGTTAAACTTCATGCCAAGTTTGAACTCACAGTTAAACCGTTCTCTAGATATTAATTATTTAGTAAAAAAAAACAAACTGGAGGATATTTCGAAAATTAAGCGTTTTTCGAAAAAATATGATTCTTCGTTTTCTATTTATTTTCACCCATAGAACCTTTTCCCGAAGGTTTTAACACTAACTTTTTTCAACCCTGTATTATTAGTATCTGGCGAAACAACACCTTAGGCTAAACAATATTAATTGTAACAATATACGATATAACACCTTAATGTTAATTGTGAACTATTGGTAAAAATAAATAGGTCACTCTAGTTGAAGCTGGGTGACGTCACAGGGCGGTATAGGGATTCAGCATATCTTGTAGCTCTATACACCCTGTTCCTGAATGTCCACATGCGATCAGAAAGCTCTTCCAAACAACATGCTAAAAGGAACACCATTCCCGACATTAAGACGGCCAAGACCCAACAGATGGACTTCATCCTAAAGCTAACAAACTCACACCAGCACAGAGCCCGAGGTTCTCACTACACCACGTACATCACAGATCCTTGCTCCTCTGCATGATAAAAGAAAACTTCCATTAAGTCTGGTTTACGAACCACCATTTAAAAACAAACCTCGTTCATAAATATTTATACATTTTCTGTATAACGTATCTCGCCCCCACACAAAATGTATTCCAAAGTAAGTCAATTAAAATGTCTAGTTTAAATGTCATGCTTAAGTTTCAGATATTTAGCGGCCAATGTTCAAACAGATGCTGTCAAACATAAAACACCTCAGGTCTTGCTAATTTACCAGTCAAAGGTAGTGCTCGTAATTTGTCATTTTAGAAATGAAGTGAAATAAATGACCGAAGAAACCACCTTCAACAGCTACTGTCCGTATTTGATGCATCTCCGAGAGACCTTATCTCCGGTGCTGCACCCTAGGGAGGTTGTCGGGAACTAATTAGATGGCAAAAAAGACGTTCGGCGGCAAATCATATTTCCAGGATTGCTATGGATTCCTTAGGGATTCGAGAGATGACTTTTTATTGCTTTCCCGAAGCGGGATTTATGGATACCGGGGTCGAAGGTTTTGATAGTCGATGGTGTGTGAAGACTGTTTAATATGTTCTCCTTCGAACTGAAATTAGATTTTTGTTTTCGGTCTTTAAACTCGCCTTTTATCCCTAATACAATAATAACATACAAAATATAATCAAAGTATATAATATGTAAAATGTTAATGCAAAACTAGTTTACGACTGATCGAATATTATTAGGCCTATACATTTTGTGATTGTTATATAAGGAGGTTCTTTTACCACTTTGAGACGCAATCGAAACCCTTTTGTAGAATAAGATGGATAAATCGGTACCCAAAAAGTGAAATAATATTTATTCAGAAATAAACACAAACTTGGAGAAGTATCAGCGGATTAAGAATAAAGAATTATTTCATAAATTAAACGTTGCTTGCTTGCAAGACACAACATGTATCCAGTTGTAAGAGGGGGTAAAGTCCCACGTTTAAAAAACAACATAAACGCCCATTAACCCTCCAAGAGCTGACTATAATGTTCTTCAGTGCTAGGCATTTTTAAGAAGCTTGCATGTATATTTTTTTAAATATGTATAAAAACCTCTGAAGAAAAGTCGCAAATGCGACTTGAGCACTACTGACTGATTTATAATGATGGGTTAAAACCTGTCTTACAATTGGGCCTTCGCTTATTGAGCGGGACAGTGCAACGACTTAGCAACTAAATGTTATTTTGTTTTGTTTTGTGATTTTTGATTGTCGTGTTGGTATTGTTATTGGTATTTATTTGGTTTAAGTAAATCGTATTTTCCGTTTTGAACTAATAGTTTTAAGATAACAAATATTTTGTTGCGTCGTCAATTCTTTTAAATCGCAGCTTTCATTAGTTTTTTGTATACTAGTTTTTAGATTTTAGGAGTAATGTTTATGGTGCTGATCAATAAGAGTTTTCGAATTTAATAAATTTTTTTTATTATTTTATTTTTTTATTTTTATTATTACAATCTTAATCCATAGATTAAATAAGTAACACATATCACATAAATAACATGTATTAAACCTAGATATTAACTAAGTCCTGCGGTTTATGACGCTTAAGTCGTCTTTTGTCACATTTCACGTCTAAAAGTTGGATAGCTTCCACGTTCACATGACGATAAAGTCTATTTTCATGCCTAGAAGCGCAATCTTGAATTACCTCATTCACACTTTTCAGGTTTAGGTCTGCATGAAGGTCATCATTCCTTTGGTACCATCTTGCATATTGTAATTGTACGAATAATACGATTTTGAATTCGCTGTATAATTAATCGATTTGAAGGCTTCGTACATCTCCATAATTCCGCACCGTATGTCCAAATAGGTCTAATGAAAGAAATATACAACAATCTATTATGGTACAAAGCCAATTGGGATTTTCGTCCAATCAACCAATACAGATCGCACAGTTTTTGTTCTATTTGGGTTGCTTTCATACATACACGATGCTTTCAAGTAAGACGTTCATCGAGATGCATTCCAAGATAGTTAGCAGATTTACTCTGTGGAATTAGTTTGTTATAAAGCCTGGATCTATGAGAATGTCACTTGAGAAGATTTTAGTTCATTAACTTTAATTTTCCAGTCTTCTGTCCATCGAGTTATTTTATTTAATGTCAACTGTAGGTTTCCTATTGCTTCAGCATGTGATTGATTCACAGCCAATATGACGGTATCATCGGCAAAATTTAATCAATAACAATAAAACTAACAAAACAGACAGAGGAACCGTCGTTTATTATTATTAGAGATCATGTTGAATACACAAGCCGAAGCGACGGTACTAGAGCTTTTACGACGGCAATAAAATAAGTTCGCATTTTACACCGTTCCTGCCGATACAGGTTTAATCAAAACACGAAGCAGTTTTACTGTCGCAGTCCTACCAACCCGACTTAGGGTAAATTATATTTATATATCGTCGTGTCTGTCCGTCATGTTTTTATAATTTATTCTCTTGTTCTTCGGAGAGTAGAGAAAGTATAGTTTGTGGTAACTGATAACGTAAGGATTTCCGAGAGCTAGTTTGTAAATGTTATATTTAGTCTACGACTTTGTTTACCTAGAGAAGCCGTCGCATCGCCTGGAAATAATTAAAACTGCAGCGACAATACTGTAACGAGGTTCTATCTCCCTCTCTCTCTTTCTCATCCTGGAACACTCCCTTGCGGCTATTTCTGTTTTAATGACAAACCAACACATCCTGGTGGCCATAAAATAACCATCAACAAACTGGAACCATAGAAAGAGTTTATTCCAGGCAGATAATCCCAGGAACTAATTAATAACCAAAGGATTGGTTTAGTTCAGATTGGGCTGTACATCATGATCTATATATATAAAATTCAATGTATGTCTGTTTGTACGTTTGTCTGTTTGTCCTTTATGCGTTACCAAACCGTCCATCCGATTGCTTTGAAATTTTGCATAGTAACACAGGTTAACCCTGGGAAGGTTTTAGGCCATTTACCAAAGTCCTAGGACATTAGGGATACGCCACAGTGGCCCTCAAAGTTTCAATGTTAATCTTATGGAAGGTCAATCTTAAGGAAGAAGAAGAACTATTTCTTTTGATTTTATCAGAAACAGCTGTTCGTATGAAAAGCTTAAAACAGCTGATTTTGATCAACAGCTGATTTTGATCAACAACTGATTTGGATCAAAAACTGAATATAATTTTAGGTTAGGTAAATCAAGCAATGAGCAGAATCCCATTATAATTTACATCGGCCCTCAGGGATACGAATTACAGTCTTTCAAAGTTTCAAATTAAGCAATAGCGAAACATTGCCGGGTCAGCTAGTGTTTTATAAAACCCATTTGTATGTGTCTACAATAACTAGAAGAATCCATTCCAAACCTAGCTTAAATAGTAAGCTGTTAAAATTATAAAGTGTTTATGTATGTGTTATAAGCACATTCCATCAAAACCATAAACCAGCGTGCTTGCTTGGGCCGGACAAGGTACGCCATAATCACATACCGGTACTTACTTAAACACTTCATATCTAAACTATATTCTTTAACGATAGCTGGATAATCACTCGGTTCAATAATCATAGTTAATTATTTGCATTTTACTAGCGAATTTCCTTAGGAAGAATGAGCTATTGCAGTGGCCCTTATGGTAAGACCCAAGGTCGGGAGTAGCAAATGAGCATCGATCATGGTCCCCAGAACACGTTTTGGGGAGTCATTAAAAATCATATATGTATATGTATTCGCACTCTAGCGGCCGCATTTTAAGTTCAATTTGGTCCAAATTTGGTACACATGTTGGTTGTCTACGTCGCTCGGACGAGTTCGTTAGCCAAAAAAATCCAACAACCGAAAGCATTTTTTGATCGGAAGTAACTATTTTTTTGAGATTTTTCCTACGAGAATGAATTTGTTTTTGAGTTTTTCTACAAATATAAATGTAGGATGTTATTCTGCACATTTTTTTACGCGACCTCATAGCTCGCTTGGTTCCCACAAAATCGACCAAAACGTAAAATATCTTAAAAGTACCCGGTTCAAAGCCATGTGGTGGATTTTACCGTGGGGGTTGGCGTGCGAAGCACGCAATGCATAGTGTATTGAAGATACTCCCAATACGGGGGTTGGCGTGCGAAGCACGCAATGCATTGTGTATCAAAGATACCCTCAATACGGGGGTTTGCGTGCGAGGCAAGCAATGAATTGTGTGTTGAAAATACTCCCAATACGCGGAATGGCGTGCGAAGCACGCAATTCTTTGTGTATTGAAGATACACCCAATACGGGTGGCGTGCAAAGCATTGTGTATTGAAAATACTCTCAATATGCGAAATGGCGTGCGAACCATTTTGCAGCTATTCAGCACCGTCGTGAATAGACCTATTTCCCAAATTGTTAGTTGAAACCATAGGCCTATAAACTTAATTTTGGAAATTTGCTCAACTCACGTCAGCGGTTCAGCTGCGTGGTTTAGTACTAATTGCACAAACCACTGAACTAATCACGTGTTTAAACTATTCCAATTGTTATTGGATAATTGGAACTGTCAGGCAAGACGAGTTCCACCACAAATACGCAACCATCGCTTTGCTCCGACTAATTAGCTGATTGAGTCGTCTATCTATAACAAGCCTTACCTCTTCACTCGTTCATTAATCAGAACCTAAACTAAGATACACCTAACCTCACAGCACAAGTCTATAAGCAACCTATGTACAGTAACTTGGATATGTATTGAACCGATTGTCATTATGTATAATAATCTCTCATCGATGGTAAATATTTTAAAATTAAAAAAAAATAATATTTGTTTCCTAAAAAACACTTTATAAATTAGTTTAAAACTGTTTACTTCTTCTTTCCCCCGCAATTTTAAGTAGATTAGACTATGGAACTTATCTTGCAGAAATATACCCTATCGTACAATTGCAAAGAAACATGTGTGAGAATAATTTGTTTTAAAAAAGAGCACACCTAACAATATTAAAAAGCTGTGCGTGTTAGCTCTGAGACACCTAACATTTTATTTTAGGTTTTAGGAAAAGTGGCAAAATTCTGCAAGTGGAAAATATCGCCTTACACTCCAGACAGCCATTTTCTGCTATGATTTTTTACTGTACTCGTTCAAACGGGTTTGTCTGTACAGACAGTATAGAATTTACTTTACAAAATGCAATCACTCGGTGGTATAGAAAGGAGTAACCTACAGTAAACAGTAAGAACCATACAATTTTTAAAAGATTAAAATAAAAGTTAAGTGTACAAATTAGAGTTAAAGAAAAATGTTCGTTTAACTTAATAAATGGGAAAAAACTTAAACTGAAGTTATGTAAAAAATAAGTTTAAAGTTTAAGAAGAGTCAAGTGTCCAAAATTACAATTATTGTTAAAGTGTATGACGTGAATTCATATTTAAAAATTGCGATTGGTATATTTAATTGAACTAGAACATATTATTATCCAAGAATTAAATCTATACTTATAAAAGCCAAATACCATTGACTCATCACAGTTTCTCCAAAAACACGAGGCCTACAAACATGAAATTTGGCACTAATACTCTTTATAGCCTCTAGACGCGCACTAAGAAAGGGTTTAAGAACGTCTAATCTTTTGGGGGGGTTGGGGGGGGGGGGTCAAAGTTACTAAATCACGATTTCTCAAAACCTACCAAACGGATTGGAATGAAATTTGGTATGTATCTTCCTCTAGGGACATAAATGCTCTCTAAGAAAGGGTTTCAAAAAATTCTAAATTTTAGGGGGGATTTGGGGGGTCAAAATTACAAAATCACGATTTCTCTAAAACCATCAAACGGATTGGAATTAAATTTGATATGTAGCTTCCTCTAGGGCCCTAGATACTCGCTAAGAAAGGGTTTTAAAAAATTCGAAACTTTAGGAGGGTTTGGGGGGCCAAAGTTACTAAAACGAAACACCGAACGGATTGGAATGAAATTTATAATGCAGCTTCCTCTAGGGCCCTAAGTGCTCGCTAAGAAAGGGTTTTAAAAAAAATCGAAATTTTGAGGGAGGTTTGGGGGGGGATCAAAGTTACTAAAAATCCCCATAAGAAATACATAGTGTAATATATTTATTGATATAATATATTTTTTGTTAATATACATTTAACTTTGATTTGTCTATCCGTGCAAAGCCGGGTCGTGCCAGCTAGTAAATATATATAAACATCAGAAAAGTAAGTATAAAAACTTACTAAAAGTAAAACTAGACTTTAATATCATGGTGTATGTTTTCTGTCGCAATTTGTTTTACAACTCTAAATGCACTTTTCGATTATTTCAGAGATTATATTTATTTGAATTTATATTTGAGTTATTAGTTACGTGTGTGAAACTCTATATGATAAGATCATGGTATAATATTGATGCTGGCTCAGCCGTTCTAGTTTTTTCTTTCCTTCAAGCTAAATGCATTACACAGGGTGTCCAGTAATTACGGGATCAAACTTTGGGGAATGGTTCTATGGGCCAAAATAAGAAAAAAAAGTTCATATAAACATAGGTCCGAAAACTCTTCGTTTCCCAGATATCCGCAGTTTTGTTTTTTTTTACAAAATAATTCATATCTAGAGAACGGTTTGACTGATTGAGTTCAAACTAGGCACGAACTTGAACCATTTAGATATATCATTGTTAAGTAAAATAGAACCGAGTCTAGGACCGAGGGCCAGTTGCCTAAAAACTTTGACGAGGGTAATTTGACAGCCAGAGGCTTGGCGGAGCGAGGGCCAGCCGGCTAGGGATCAGTGACCTGTTCTACTGTGCGGTGGGTGTGCGGGTGGAAAGGTTTTAATTATCGTTTATGTATTCCGATAACAGTATGATTATAATATTTATATAATTATAATATTTCGTCGTATTATCACTTTATATAATTAGAATTAAAAAAAAACTAGAGGACTTACCTAAACTGTTTAGTCACAGTATTTTGCCGATAACAGTATGATTATAATATTTGTATATTTATAATATTTCGTTGTATTATCACTTTATATAATTAGAATTAAAAAAAAACTAGAGGACTTACCTAAACTGTTTAGTCATAGTATTTTGCCAATAACAGTATGATTATAATATTTGTATAATTATTAACCTTAAAAACTCTTCTATAGAAATTAGTTTAGAGTCGTACTCTATGCATTTAATCTTACCCCTCCCCTGAATCACTTCCGCTCTGGGGAGTCGACTGGCCCTCGGCCCTACCTGGCTGTTTTGACAGTTTATGATCCCCACGGCAAAAGATCGGCTGGCCCTCGCTCCGTTTTCCAATAGAACCGTTCCCCGAAATTTGATCCCGTAATTACTGGACACCCTGTATATAGGCCCTGTAGGCCTATTGTTACTTTTACGATTATTTTTGTTAAAGTGAATGCAAACCCACATATTATTATATTCTCACACACTAAAGCAGATCTCATGGTCTAAACAACTACTGAAATCCCCGTTGAGTAGGTTTTGACAGTACAAGCCACCTGTTGGGTAAGGAGATGATGTATTACTGGGGTCGGACTACATTACCGAGATGAGAAAGAAGGAATTCTCGGTAGTTTAACTGTGTCCTCGTCTCACCACACCACCTAAGACTCAAAACCATTTCCGCATCTGTAGGCTAGTCCCTTTTTACAGTGTGTCCAAAATTATATTTCATCCGTTATTTTGGGGGTGTGAAAAGTTGAGTTTAAACATTTGACGCCCGAAGCGTAGACGATTGTGTTTATTGATTGTGCTAAATTATTATTTGCACCCGTAATGTTTAGTTTTTAAAAATATATCTGTTTTACAGAGATATTAAGTCCAACAACATTACCAATTTCTAAACATGGACTACATCAGCTGTTTACTTTGGGCAACAAAGTGGTATAAATTACTTGACACGTGTAGTTTAGTTTGCGCACTGCTGTAGGAAAATATCAGTTCAACAAATTCTGTTTATATCCAAGCGCAAAGTGTATAGTATCAAAGTGTACGGCTATTTCTAAGCTAAACATTTGGACATCCTTGTTATTTTGTTGTAACAGCGTGTGTGCGGGAAGCGCTCCATCTGGGTCAACTAGACATGATGAAGTGCAAAGATCGATCGGACCATTTACTTCCTTAACCCCTACTATACAACTCTCAACTAATGCCTAAGTGAAGTATAAACCTTAAACTGTACGTATATTATAGCCTACAAAAAGGGTTTTTATTAACCAGGTCCCCGATCATTGCTTGAAACAATTTTATTAACGAATTTCCATAGGAAAAATGAGCTATTGCAGTGGCCCAAGGTCGGAAGTAGCAAATGAGCACCGATCATGGTCCCCAGAACACGTTTTTGGGTGTCATTAAAATTCATATATATGTGTTCGCACTCTAGCGGCCGCATTTTAAGTCCGATTTGGTTCAAATTTAGTACACATGTTGGTTGTCTACGTCGCTCGGACGAGTTCGTTAGCCAAAAAATCCAACAACCGGAAGTAACAATTTTTTGACATTTTTACTGCGAGAATGAAAATTTTTTAGAGTGTTTTCTAAAAATATAAATGTAGGATGTTATTCTGCACATTTTAATTTTTTACGCGACCTTATAGCTCGCTTGGTTCCCCGAAAATCGATCAAAACGTAAAATACCATAAAAATACCCGGATTTAAAAGTGGTGGATTTTACCGTTGGGTTGGCGTGCGAAGCGCGCAATGCATTGTGTATTGAAGATACCACCAATACGGGGGTTGGCGTGCGAAGCACGCAATGCTTTCTGTGTTAAAGAAACTCCCAATTTTCGAAATGGCGTGCGAAGCACGCAATGCTTTGCATATTGAAGACGCTCCCAATATGCGGATTGGCGTGCGAAGCATTTTGCAGCTATTCAGCACCGTCGTGAGTAGACTTATTTCCCAAATTGTTTGTTGAAGCCCTAAAACATAGGCCTATAAATTTAATTTTGGAAATTTGCTCAACTCACGTCAGCGGTCCAGTTGCGTGGTCGAATTATTATTTCTTTTATTTAGCGAATTTTCGTAGAAAAATGACCTATTGCAGTGACACACTTATGGCGGTCGGGAATAAGTCAATGAGCACCGATCATGGTCCCCAGAACATGTTTCGTGGTGTCATTAAAATTTGTATACACATACATTGTGCTCGAATTCTAACGGCCGCATTATAGTTTGATTAAGTCCAAACACACTTTGGAGTTTTAAGTCGAACGGACGAGTTTGTTAGCCTTATCCAACAATCGGTCTACGTTTTTTTAGATTTTTCTTACTAGAGTGAAAATGTTTGGGGTTTTATAATTGTAGGAGATTATCAAGTCTGGTCAGCCACGAGTCGATCAAATCATCTACGAGGGTAATTTCACCGCAAGGACGAAACAGGCAGAGGTGCAAAACAAACACTATTCAGCGCCTTAGTGAGTAAACAAAGTTGGTTGAAACAAAAAAACATATAAACTTAATTCGCTCAACTCACGTCAACGGTTCAGATGCGTGATCGAATTATTTTACTTTCTCACTATACTATAGTATAGAGAAAGTATAGTGATGACAAAAAAATCGATGTTGAGACCACCTGAGTCCAAACAAGTGGTTTTTACAAAATGTCTGTCTGTATGTCTGTATGTATACAAAGCTAGAGAGAAAACTATTCCATCGATTTCAACCAAATTTGCACCAGACATGTCCAGTACGCCTGTATAGATGCACGAAAAAGGGTTTTGAAAAATTTTGAAAAACAACCCCCTTTTTGGCCAAAAATCCTCCAAAAAATCAGTTATTATTTTTTTATTAAAAAACGACTATAACGATTTTGATAAAATTTGGCTTATTTGTAGCCTTTAATGTGCCCTACCATATACAGAAACCCGCATCTTTCTAAAAATTCTCGTTTAGCTAATAATAATAATAATAATTGTTTTTGGGGGTTTTTTGGCCATAAAGCGGGTTGTTTTTTAAAAAAATTCAAAACCATTTTACGTGCATCTATGAAGACCTAATTGACGTGTTTGGTGCAAATTTTTTCGAAATGGTTCGAATAGTTTTCTCTCTAGATAATAATCATAATAATAATAATATTTATTAGTTAATCTCCAACTTTAATAAAAAAAACTCTCCTACCCCACCCTACAAGTCACAGTGAATCTGTTTAGTAATTTAAATGTATTTGTGAGAAAGTATGTGCCAGTTCCTGGTACCGTTTAATTTATTTTTCAATAGTACACAATTACGCTGTTCATTAGAAATTTAACCAACATTAGATTGATAACATGCCAATGGTGTTCAGGCAGTCCAGTTTAGATTTATTATATTTACTGAAACTGCCCATACACACCCATAAATTGCCAAGCGTAGGTGTAAGAGCCCGTTCAACGTGTGTGAGTATATTTGGCCCGGGGCCTAGTGCCCTAATCATGCTGTGTCACAATTATATACATTTCAACTTGACCAGTGTAGTTATAAACATGATGATCGACAGAGGAAGGTTGCAGAGAGTCAAGTGGTACGGTTCAAGATTACAATATTGCGAGCTTCACACGGGTTAACGTATACAACGAAACAATAATAAACCTAAATAAAATTCGACCACGCAGCGGAACCGCTGACGTGAGTTGAGCAAATTTCCAAAATTAAGTTTATAAGCCTATGTTTTAGGGTTTCAACCAAAAATTTGGGAAATAGGTCTATTCACGACGGTGCTGAATAGCTGCAAAATGGTTCGCACGCCATTCCAGATATTTTGATTATCTTCAATAAACAAAGCATTGCGAGCTTCGCACGCCATTCCACATATTGGGCGTATCTTCAATACACAAAGCATTGCGAGCTTCGCACTCCATTCCGCTATTGGGGGTATCTTCAATACACAAAGCATTTCGTGCTTCGCACGCCAACCCCCGTATTGGGAGTATCTTCAATACACAATGCATTGCGTGCTTCGCACGCCAACCCCACGGTAGAATCCACCACATGGCTTTGAATCGGGTACTTCTAGGGTATTTTACGTTTCGATCGATTTTTGGGGAACCAAGCGAGCCATAAGGTCGCGTAAATAAACAAAATGTGCAGAATAACATCCTGCATTTATATTTGTAGAAGAAACTGGAAAACAAATTCATTCTCGTAGGAAAAATCTCAATAAATAGTTACTTCCGGTCAAAAAACGTACTTCCGATTGTTGGATTTTTTTGGCTAACGAACTCGTCCGAGCGACGTAGACAACCAACATGTGTACCAAATTTGAACCAAATCGGACTTAAAATGTGGCCGCTAGAGTGCGAACACATATATACATTTATATGATTTTTAATGACACCACAAAACGTGTTCTGGGGACCATGATCGTTGCTTATTCGCTACTCCCGACCTTGGGTCTTACCATAAGGGCTACTGCAATAGCTCATTTTTTTATGGAAATTCGCTAACAAGAATACTGTAGGTTTAGAATAGGCATGATCCAGTTATATGACTACAGTCTATTCGGCACATACAGTTTGTATTTTATCTGTGTAATTTACTTCACTAACCTATAAAAAAACTATCGTTTCAGTTTTGATATCAAAACATATCGACAGTGTTCAGTACGTTGTACATGTTACGATAGATCGATCCGTACAGTAGAGTAGAATTGGGGGGTGGGGGTGGAAGTAGGGCAATCTATATCTCCGAAACCTTCAAACACCTTTACTGCAATGTAATTCTGGAGCGATCAATTTACTATACTCACACGAGCTTAGACCTGACATTAGTACAATCATTAATTGTGGGAGTATTTCTGTCGATGTTATTTTGATAGAGCGAACACAATTTTAATATTCACCCCTATTGTACCGCATTTAAATAACGATATTTTGTAGAGTTTCTAATTTTCAAATTTCCACGAGGAAACTGATTGATAAATTTCCCTTTTAATGCAAAACCAATGAGAGTACTCGGCTTCACAAGACAAACGACTTGCTTATTTCGCTTGCACGATAGTTAATTGTGAGCAATATAGTTTAACATCTAGACTACATCTTAGGTAGAAAACTTATGAAAGAATCTGTTTAAAATGAAACACCACTGTTCCACGAGTGAAGGAATATGTAATTTTAAAATGTCACTGCCATAAAAAAAAAACATTTACATTTCAAAGGCGAAGAGTTTGAATACATTTTGCGAAAACAAGATCTGGTTACCTGGCCCCGTATCAAGATGTAAGCCCTAAACCCTAAACCCTAAACAATATTTAGTTTTGGTATTTTTGTTCATCATCGTGCAATGGTTTTATTAATAGAACTACGTATTTAACAGAATATTCGTAAATATTAGGCTATAACTTTAAACAATATCCAATTAATTTTTTAAATGTATAAAAAGTGTTCCATTTCAAGAAAATTAAAAAGCTTATATGTAAAAGGTATAAAAGGCAATATAGATCGATATAAATGTAAAATTAAAAGGGTTATAACCTACACATTTTTTGTATTAAACTTAAGTAATATATATATATCAAACAAATTTCCAAAGAAAGGATGGAGACGGTAAATCAATTTTCATTACACACAACCTAATTTAATTATAAACAAATTATTGTTTTCGAATACTGATATTTGTACATATAAAAGAACATTCTCTTCGTTTGGCTTATAGGGTTTGTTTTAAAACCAATGGTTTTTAATAAAATTCCATGTTATTAAACAATAATTTCCTTAGTCACTTTCAGTATCAGCTTTGAGTATTGAAAAAAGCGTTTTGCCGGTCTAGGTTTGCAAAAATTCAAACTGATTTTGCCGAAATCTAAATTACTTATAAATTATAACATCATTAGTGCTATCTATAATAATTATGATTTGAAATGTCGTCTTATTAATTTATTAGATACTAGGGGAGACCCCTGCGTGCTCCGCACGCCAACCCCCTTATTGGGAGAATTTTCAATACACAAAGCATAGCGTTCTTCGCACGCCAACCCCCATATTGTGAGAATTTTCAATTCACAGTGTATTGCGTGCTTCGCACGCCAACCCCCATATTGGGAGTATTTTAAATACACAATGCATTGCGTGCTTCGCACGCCAACCCCCATAGTGGGAGAATTTTCAATACAAAGAGCATTGCGTGCTTCGCACGCCAATTTTAAGCGTACGTAGTAGTGGGTTAAAAAATAACTTCATATTTATTAGTTAACACTGGTAGTAGCACTCTAATAGTTTTTATAATTAGGCAATAAAATCACACAAATCCAACAAATTAAAACTGAAATGAACCGTGCTATAGTATGAGCTAGCACGCTGTTTTGCTTTGTTCCATCAAATCCTTGCCAGTTCAACAACCTGCTCGCAAGGTAGGCTATCCACGTGGCATTCAGTTGGTCCAGAGTATCGATTCAATGCTTGGGATTTGTTACCGTCGTCATATTTCAAGGGAATATTGTTACTTTATACAACACGGAATGTTTCAGAACTTACTTTTAGTTATTGTTTTTATTCACAACTAGCTGCCCGATCCGGTTTTGCACGGTTAGACAAATCAAAGTTAAATGTATGCCTATATTAACAAAAAATATATTATATCAATAAATATATTACACTATGTATTTCTTATGGGGATTTTTAGTAACTTACCCCCTAAAATTTCAAATGTTTTTAAAACCTTTCTTAGCGATCACCTATGGCCTTAGGGGAAGCTACATACCAAATTTCATTCAAATCCGTTTGGTGGTTTTTTTTTTAGTTACTTTGACCCCCCCCAACCCCCTAAAATGTCGATTTTTTTAAAACCCATTCTTAGAGAGCACCTACGGCCCTAGAGGAAGCTACATACCAAATTTCATTCCAATCCGTTCAGCAGTTTTAGAGAAATAGTAATTTAGTAACTTTGTCCCCACACCCAAACCCCCCTAAAATTTCGAATTTTTTAAAAACTTTTCTTAGTGAGCACCTATGGTCCTAGAGGAAGCTACATAACAAATTTCGTTCCGATCCGTTCAGTAGTTTTTGAGAAATCGTGATCAGTGAGTCAGTGGATTTGGCTTTTATATACATAGATAACATTATTAAAACGTTCAAAAACCCCTAGATTTTTACACCACAGACGCTATAAAATCTACCTATTCTACCTAATGATTTAGTTTCAAACTCACCCTTGCTCCCCTATGCCCATATGTCTCCCACGCCCACCCCCTTTCTCTCTACTTTTGTTTGTTAGCCAACTAACTGGTCTCTGTTGTAATATGTTATGCCTGTTTACTATAGGCTACTTTCCTTAGTCCGAGTTAGAATGCAATGGCCGTCGGTAACGGAACCATGGTCGGCAAGACTCAATAAATATTATAGAATTTACTAAAAATTGTGTTTGATTTTTCATTAAAATGAACTTCTACCGAGTACCTTCGATCAATAGTGTAAATTGTATAAACATTACTTTTAAACTAAGAATGTTGACATTTATACGTAGCTATGGTAACTACAACTAACTAGCCTATTACATAACCTCTCTTATAACAACAGTTGTTATATAAAACAGCTCATTAACGCACCGACATTGAAAATCATTCATAAACTTTGAACTGCGCGTTTTTAATAAATGGACAAATTTAGCATTTTTAACATTATTATTTTAAACGAATTTTCCTAAAGGATTCCTTTGGGACCTGCTCCAGTGAATTTATTGTACCCAAAATTATTAAAAAAAATTAAATTAAATTTGCTAGAACAGCTTTCAAAGAAGGAAAAAATACATCCACGCTTTGCTTGCCCTACAGGTGTTGCCAACAATAGCGAAACATGTAGCGTAAAAGTCAAACAAGCAACACTAAAAGTACTGCGAACAACTGACAAACATACCTAAAATGGCATCTCTTGAATATTAATGGTGGTTGAACGAGCAGAATTTTGTCAGCATGATGGTCAGATTTACAAAATGCATCTATATATTAATAGGCAAGCACAAAACTTGTCGTCCTTTTTTCTCAGCTTGTGTGCATCGTAGGAGAAATTCGCGCATACCGTTAGAAAGGTAGTGTCTTGTAGATGAGCAGAATCCCATTATAATTTACATCGGTCCTCAGGGATACGCCCCAGTGGCCCTCAAAGTTTCAATGTTAATCTTATGGAAGGTCAATCTTAAGGAAGAAGAAGAAAGATTTCTTTTGATTTTATCAGGGGCACAAAAAACAGCTGTTCGTATGAGAAGCTTAAAACAGCTGATTTTGATCAACAACTGATTTGGATCAAAAACTGAATATAATTTTAGGTAAGGTAAATTAAGCAATAGCAATAGCGAAGCATTGCCGGGTCCACTAGTATTTATTATTTTCCACCAAGAGAAGGTTAGGTTAGGTTGGCAAGAAACATTCGCATTTGCTTCGACCGGAGTTCCACTTGACTTCCAGCCTCCTAGCTATAGAACGACTTTGTGATTATTGTTAAATACTTTACAAGGCTAAGTTTATTTAAAGCTTGTTCCTCATCTATTAAAAACGCTTTCTACACTTAAACTTTCTCGCACATCGAATTGAGTATACTCACGTACGTTATACAAAATCCATATCTAATAATAAAGCATCTACTCAACCCAACTTTGACAAGAACAAAGAGGGGCTAAAACCGTTCTAAGAGTTTTAGGCCTAACACATGATAGAAAAGTATACAAGAACTAAATGGGAACATATTTAATAATATGCTGTTTAAGAATCAGTTTGGTTTCAAAAGGAGTAAAACCTTATAGTTTGTCCAAACAGCCGTGAGCTCTGAACCATAAAATCTACCCCCGCTCCCCACGCGCAGACACACTTACACTGCCTACCTGAGCCAGATTCATAGAAGAAAGATTAGCGCCAGGTAGGCAGTGTGAGGGTCGATTTTATGCTTCAGAGCGCACGGCTGTTTGGATAAACTATAGGTAGGTATTTAATTAAAAATACACAAACACTGTTCTTTGAAATATGAGCAGTCATTACAGAAGGAACATCGCACCAATTATTATTTGAGGAGAAACGAAATATTTGTTTTTATATTCCCACAGTGTGCTTCTATTTAGACGGAAGAAAATGCAAAACGTGCCACCAATCCAGTTGTCCTTTGTAGACTTATTAAATTAACATGACGGGAACAGTAAATTAGATTTTCCCCTTTAATGTTCTAGTGTTGGACAAACTTGGGTAAAATATTCACGCTCTCGGACTCTCTGATCTTTGAGTCGTGATCAAAATGCGCGATACTATTTCTGTTGCAAACTTCCCTTTCTTATAACAAAGCTTTCAGCCAGCTGGCGTAGCGTACGTACTCAGTTTATTTCAAAACACACTGATTGGGTTAAAAGTTAAAACTCTATTATGTTCTAATTCCAATGGAGTAAATAAGGGAGCGTCAACATTACGAACGCTATGCAGTCATTCAAAATGGATTGAAAATAATTCAAATAAACGGTACCAGGAACTGGCACATACTTTCTCACAAATACATTTAAATTACTAAACAGATTTACTGTGACTTGTAGGGTGGGGTAGGAGAGATTTTTTTATTAAAGGTGGAGATTAAATAATAAATATTATTATTATTATCTAGAGAGAAAACTATTCGATCGATTTCGAACAAATTTGCACCAAACACGTTAATTAGGTCTTTATAGATGCACGTAAAAAGGTTTTGAAAAATTTTGAAAAAAAACCCGCTTTATGGCCAAAAAAACCCCAAAAAATCAGTTATTATTATTATTATTAGCTAAACGAGAATTTTTAGAAAGATGCGGGTTTTTGTATATGGTAGGGCACATTAAAGGCTACAAATAAACCAAATTTTATCAAAATCGTTAGAGCCGTTTTTTAATAAAAAAAATAATAACTGATTTTTTTGGGGGTTTTTTGGCCAAAAAGGGGGTTGTTTTTCAAAATTG
>JAGFPH010007716.1:0-26509 GCA_018207615.1 Philaenus spumarius | reverse complement strand
GATCTCGCGGGAAATCTGGCGTGATGCAAGATCTCGCGAGAAATCTGTCGTGACGCGAGATTTCGAAAACATAGCCAAGTCGAAAGTGCCCAACGGGCCAATAGAAGTTATCACTTCAAAAAACTTCCTGTAAACATAGATTCGGAAATAATTCGTTTTCCAAATATCCGCTATTTTGTTTTTTTACAAAATAACTCATATCTAGAGAATGGTTTGACCGATTAAGTTCAAACTTGGCATGAAGTTTAATCTAACAATGATCTGTCTCAATAAAAATAATCAGACAACGCAGCTGAACCACTGACGTGAGTTGAGAAAATTTCCAAAATTAAGTTTATATGTTTTAGGGTTTCAACCAACTATTTGTGAAATAAGTCTATTCACGACGGTGCTGAATAGCTGCAAAATGATTCGCACGCCATTCTGCATATATATTTTCATTATCTTCAATACACAAAGCATTGCGTGCTTCGCACGCCAACCCTCGTATTGGGAATGTCTTCAATACACAAAGCATTGCGTGCTTCACACGCCAACCCCCGTATTGGGAGTATCTTTAATACACAAAGCATTGCGTGCTTCGCACGCCAACCCCCGTATTGGGAATGTCTTCAATACACAAAGCATTGCGTGCTTCGCACGCCAACCCCCGTATTGGGAATGTCTTTAATACACAAAGCATTGCGTGCTTCGCACGTAATTCCGCATATTGCGAGTATCTTCAATACACAATGCATTGCGTGCTTCGCACGCCAACCCCACGGTAGAATCCACCACATGGCTTTGAATGTACTTCTATGGTATTTTACGTTTTGATCGATTTTGGGGGGAACCAAGCGACCCTTATGGTCGCGTAAAAAAAACAAATGGGCAGAATAACATCCTACATTTATATTTGAAGAAAAAAACTCAAAAACAAATTCATTATCGTAGGAAAAATCTCAAAAAATAGTTATTTCCTGTCAAAAAACGTGCTTCCTATTGTTGGATTTTTTTGGCTAACGAACTCGTTCGAGCGACGTAGACAACCAACATGTGTACCAAATTTGAACCAAATCGGACTAAAAATGCGGCTGCTAGAGTACGAACACATATATATATACACATATTTATATATATGATTTTTAATGACACCCCAAAACGTGTTCTGGGGACCATTATCGGTGCTCATTTGCTACTCCCGACCTTGGGTTACTAAAAGACCCACACTACTACAATAACGTAGCCTATATACAGTAATGGTTTGAGACGAAATGTAATGATCACGCTCTGTCCACAGTCCGTCACGCAATGGTAATATTTGTTCAGGGGTTGTATTTACAGCAAGCTTTTGTGTCGGGACAGTTCACTACACATACATCTGTATACAGCTGGTTCAGTGTTTAGCTCGGTCTACAGGCAACTTGACCTAGGCCGTTCATACATAACAAATAGTTTTCCAAGTGCATTCATACCCGTATACTGTAGTTTTAGACAAACGTTGCTGGTTTGATTTTTAAAATACCAAAGAGTCTTAAAATGTTGCGTAGAATCAATAAACACCTTAAAAAAGGACAGTTTCATAAAATTTGCAAGTTCGTGACCACGATGGAGGACTGATTCAAATGTTGAAATAAACATTATCATTCGCATTACTATTTTAAAATTACTTTATGAATTAGAAAAGGTTACTACCCAAACTTAAGATTTAATTTCAATTTATGTGAAAGCAGCATTGCACGTACTGAATGTGGGTGAACATAGACATAGACGTAGATTAATCTATAAGGAAAAGCTGAGCAAACTACATCCCGGAGCTTTTCGTCGATGAAATTAAATTCAGAAAGAAGGGGTTGCAGTAAGATGTAGTATAAAATTATGGCTTGTGCATGCAGAAGATTCGAAAATAAACTAGGATGGTCTGCCGTTACACTTTAGCGAAAACACTCTTTAAAAATGGTTAATGATATAATTACAAGAAAAGTGGGTAATTAAAAAGCTACTACAGGCTGAGGTCCCGTCTCATATTTGATGTGATACTGTTTAATATAACCTTTTATGATACCTAAGTTATATAACACTAGCTTGCCCGACCCGGCTTTGCACAGATAGACAAATCTAAGTTAAATGTATATTAACAAAAAATATATTATATCAATAAATACATTACACTATGTATTTCTTATGTGGATTTTTAGTAACTTTGACCTCCCCCAAACCTCCCCTAAAATTTATATTTTTTTTAAAACTCTTTCTTAGCGAACACCTAGGGCCCTAGAGGAAGCTACATAATAAATTTCATTCCAATCCGTTCGGTGTTTCTTTTTAGTAACTTTGACCCCCCAAACCCCCCTAAAATTTCGATTTTTTTAAAAACCCTTTCTTAGCGAGTACCTAGGGCCCTAGGGGAAGCTACATACCAAATTTCGTTCCAGTCCGTTCGGTAGTTTTGGAGAAATCGTGATTTAGTAATTTTGACCCCCCAAACCCTCCTAAAAATTCGAATTTTTTGAAACTATTTCTTAGTGAGCATCTATGGTCCTAGAGGATGCTACATACCAGATATCTTTCCAAGCCGTTCGGTAGTTTTCGAGAAATCGTGATTTAGTAGCTTTGACCCACCCCAACCCCCTTTAAAATTTCGAAATTTTGTAAACCCTTTCTTAGTGCGCGTCTAGAGCCTATAAAGAGTATTAGTGCCAAATTTCATGTTTGTAGGCCTCGTGGTTTTGGAGAAACTGTGATGAGTCAATTTTATTTGGCCTTTATAAGTATAGAAGATTAAGGAATTAGAATATATAATTTTTTGAATCGTCAAATTTATTTATTAAATAATTACAGTATTAATGGAGACAAAGATAGTTCATGAAAACGATCGAGTGTTTCTCGCTTTTTAGCCCACGATCCATGGCGGTTAATGGAGAGGAGACGGTCTAGTGCAAAGGCCTTCGAATGTCTTAACCCTAGGTAGGCCTACGTACGACAAACCTAATCCATACTCGGAAGGTCCAATGGTCCACAACAGCCTGATCTACAGTGATACCTTGTGCCTTATGTATTGTTAATGCATATGCTACTTTCAGTGGAAATTGCTTTCTTACACATGATACGTTTGACTTTTTTAAATATGCGTTTTGAATAACAATAGGTATTTCGCCTTCGTTTAATGTTGGTCCATTATATTTATCAAATTTAGAAGCCGTCCAGGCATTCTTCAAACGAATAGTTTAACAATAATTGTAGTCCAATACAGCTGTTTATTTAATTTAAATAAAGTCAGTTGAAAACATGTGACATAAACCCTTTAAATTAACAGCTGTTTATTTAATTTAAACTAAGTCAATTGAAAACATATGACGTAAACCCAATAAAATATTTATTCATTAGAATTACATCTGAACTTTAAGACCCAGTGGGGCTAAACCTTGGAGGAATTTTGCAAATCTTTCTAAAGAAAAACAGTTTCCTCAGAATCACCTAGCTACTGGCCAAATTTCATATCAATCGGTACAGCCATAACACTGTGATGCCGTTACAAAGAAGTGACAAAGTGAGGGAAAGAGATTATGGTATTGTATTTCTGTAACGAGTTTCGAGCCATTCAGCTTTCCTACCTGAAGAGTACCACTTCGCAGAATCCTTCTCTCTTTGATGGCATTGGGTCCCTACAATCCTCCCTCGGTCTTCACTTTCCGGATGTTTTATCTGTTTGCTCCGAACCCCGGATGGCCGAACCGCTTCAGGGCCCACTGAAGGCTGTTGTTAAATGCCTCACCAATTCGTCTGCTGGCAATCAGTTCAGCTTGTTCTCTTTTACCATGATTTCCTTTTTGCCTGCTGATACAATTAATTTCTTTTAACCTGGCACTACATCGCATGACATGCAAACCTACCTTACCAGCACCCACTGAGTCGTTTGGATCACTTTCTATTGGGTGTAATGGATTATTCACATATTATTTAGTCTGATGATATATTATGTAGAGTATATACATGGATTTAAACTTAATTTCAGACTAATGCTGTAATTTGTTTTATATACATACATTAAGTAATTGTGATAAGACGGGTAAAGCTTACAGTTACCATGATAATTAACCTTGGTACTATTTGCATAACCAAAACTAATATGCCAGGGTTTTATAATTTGCAGCTAGCAGAAGTGTTAGAGATCAGCTTACATTTACCATGACAATTTGAATATCAACAATTACGAATCTTGCATTAACATACGCTGTATTAATAACTTATTAAAGTTTTCCGGAAAATTCGACCACCCTGTATATAATAATTTTCTTGCCTGCTCGTGTAGCAAAGCTAACTTTCCCACTGCCAACTCTATTACAGACACTTTGATAGTCGTCTCTTGCTCAGCAAGCCATGACGTCAATTTCAACATTTAATTGTGATCAATAGTGTTTAGACGCAGTTTGCGTGGGCGGCCAAGTTGTTGCAGACACCAAGTGTAGACTTTAGTCCTCGGCTTTGTAAATTAAATATATCAATATGACTTACCGTCATAATAGTTGCTTTGTCTTTTCTTTTAAGTTTACTATCGTACTACGGCAGTTCTTGCTGGGCAGTTCCCGTTGTCATTGCTTAAAAATACAGAAATATACGAACACGTAACACTTATCACAAATTCTGTACACATTTTATTTTCTCCGTGTAAAAAACCCCAAGACGCCCACTGTCACGACGAGTTCTGTCAACGGCAACTACCCAGCAAGCACTAGTTAACGGCTGAATAGCCGAAACTGACGTAGTGAGACAGTAAAAGAAAAGAAAAAAATTGACTATTTAGTGACGGTAAGTTGTATCAATATATTTTTAGTACTAATCAATAGTGCGATTCCAAATATGCATTTGTAATTAAATTGTAAAAAAATTTTTTAATATTTAGTCCGGGTTGCAAGTAGTATAACCACTTTCATGCACGTACAAGCTACTAACACAGGAATGTTATTTAAACGTATTTACATTTAAACGTATATCATAGCAACCAATAAAATAAAATAACAGATACAGCAGTTGATTCAAATGTATAATCTATATGTATTCAAAATTAAATGCTGTCCGTAGGTAAGCGCATCACTTGAGAACGGCTGGACCAATTTGGCTATTTTTTGTTTTAAAATGTTCGTAATAGTCCGAATTAGGTTTTTATGGAAAGAAAAATTTGAAAAGTTTCCCGGAAAATGTTCAAATTCGGGTAAAACTGAACATGGTTTTTTCTAAGAACTTAAGACCATAACTCACGAAAACAGCTGTTCTAATAAAATGCTTAGTAACACATGTTTGTAGTACATTCATTACCACAGCAACTTTACTTAGCATTTATAATCAGTTTATTATTATTCAAAACCAACAGATTTTTTAGGTTGAATTGACCAACTAAAATCAAACAAAAATCAACTAAAAATGCTTACTATATTTTAATTCAATTCCAACATTGGTTGTTACATATTATGTATAAAACAGCTGATTTGGATCAAAAACTGAACATAATTTTAGGTTAGGCCTACAATGAACCAAAACACGTGTATTTGCAACCAATAAGGGTAATTTAGAACAGGTTTTTTACAATTTTTCACAACTATCAGTTTGTTTAGATTAGGGAAAAGCAAACAAGAGGTTTACTGCATTATCTATAAAGGTTTACAAACTATAAATATAAATTTGTTTAGTATATTAGTAAGTGGCGTAAACACCGTGTTTTGCAATTCGATTACTTAAGTCAATGTAATGAAATGAAATAACTTTACTACCTTTTAAATTAACTCAAGCAATATCGAAGCATTGCTAGGTCCACTAGTTATTTATACAGGAAAATTAAATGTAATAAGTACTAGGAGGTCTTAAAACTCCCGATATTCATTTTGACATACCCGGTATAATTTGGCTAATTTTGTCACATTTTTTCATCGACAAAATCTATTGCCCGATTGTTTCGTCACATTATATTACGTAATAGTTTTCCTATCATTATTTACCTGAGTTGCCGTAATCATTCTTACGTTGTGTTTATCAGTCAAAGTATACAATCAACAAAACTCAACAACTCAATGAAACTAAACGTAGTTTATACTTACTTTGTTCAGAGTTGGCAATGGAGGCCGTGTCTACGAAGCTGCGTTCAGTCCCTAAAGCCAACAAGACAGCAAATAGCAGTTTCATACTGCTCCACAGCATCTTGCTTGTACCTGGAAGACAAAGATAAAGCATTCACTTTTAAATACACTTCCATATTTAACAATAATTCGACCACGCAGCTGAACCGCTGACGTGAGTTGAACAAATTTACAAAATTAGGTTTATAGGCCGTATGTTTTAGGGTTTCAACCAAAAATTTGGAAAATAGGTCTATTCACGATGGTGCTGAATAGCTGCAAAATGGTTCGCAAGCCATTCCGCATTTTGGGAGTATCTTCAATATACAAAGCATTGCGTGCTTCGCACGCCAAACTCCGTATTGGGAGTACCTTCAACGCACAAAGCATTGCGTGCTTCGTACGCCAACCCCACGGTAGAATCCACCACATGGCTTTGATCCGGATACTTTTATGTTATTTTAAAAATGCTTCGCGAGTTTTCATCCCGGCCGTTGGCCTCGCATCAGAAACTCCCACCAGATTAAAATTCCACATTTGGATTGGAACCTGTCATTTTAAAGTCGATCGATTTTGGGAGAGTAGACTGGCTTTAAGGTCGTGTAAAAAAACAAAACGTGCAGAATAATCTCCTGTTATTAATTTCTTTAGATAGAACTCCAAAAAAGTTTCGTTCTAGTACGAAAAATCCCAACCAATTGTTCCTTCCGGTCAAAAAACGAACTTCCAGTTGTTGGATTTTTTTGGCTAATAAACGGTATTATCAGTTAACTGACACAAACTTTCTCCCAACTTACTGTAGTCAAAATAATATTGTTTTTAATCATTTTATTTACTACTTTTTAGAACAAAACAAAAAATAATATTCTACCTACGTCAATCGTATAAAAAAATTATTGTCCCAGGCGGGATTCGATCGCGTGATCTTTGAATTACTGGCCGTGCTCGCTACCGTGGTGCTACCCCTTGCGGCCGCCGCCGCGATGCTAGATTGACAACACAAACTTGTTTATTTTTAAACATTTCCCCATAATTATAAAACGCCGAAGTTTTGATAAAAGCGGATGGTGTCATTTTGCTTGGCATCTTAAGCACTATAAATACTGAAAATTTTATCAAAATCGTTAGAGCCGTTTTTGAGAAATTTGCATTTTTGTCGTTTTTTATGGGTTTTTAGGGGTAAATTACCATTAAAAATTCAAAAAAATGAAAAAAACGCCTGGAGATATTACGGTTTAGTACCTACATACCAAATTTTATGAAAATCGGACCAATAGTGTCCTCTCTGGTCGTGTATACATACAGACAGACTGACAGACAGACACCACTCTAAAAACACTTTTTTGGGTTCAGGGAGCACCAAAACAAAAAATTACACTAAAAATTTTTTTGGTTTCAGGGAGCACCAACACAGATAACTGCACTAAAATTTTTTTGGGGGTTCTGGGAGCACCAAAACAGATAATTCAACTGAAAATTCAAATTCGAACATTTTTACGAAAACAATACTTTCTCCATATACTACGCATAGGGTGGAGAAAGTAAAAATCGTCCGACCTAGAAAACCAACGTGTGTAACAAATTTGGACCAAATCGGACGTAAAATGCGGCCGTTGGAGTGCGAACACATACAGAGTGTTCGTAAAGTTCTTTTAACTGAAAATAAGTTAACAAAACTTTGTAATGTGCTGCATAACAGGAAAACGTTTTGGACATATCTGAACTTCTATGATTTTGAGGGGGCTTAAACATTTTAAATGTAAAGGTAGGTCATGTAATACACCATTGAAAAGCTTATTAAAAAGAGAAACAAAAAGAGTGTCGCAAACTAGAGCTTAGTATCTTGCTTCGTTTCAAAGTAATGGACAATCAAAGTTCTGGAAAATGATATTTGTATCATAACACCAAGATAAGTATGATACCTTCTCCATCCTTTACAACATATCATTTTTTGATTGTTTATTAAAAAATTATTCCTTTTCTCGTATCTGCAATTTTGATGTAACAATGTCTTCCTGCACTTTACTACATCAACTCATATAAAATCCTGTGTACGTACGTGAGTGTCAATATAACAACTGATTTCACCCATCATCTGTAATACTTAAACAAAACCTAGCGTACATTTTATACTTTGGGGTTATGTTCAGTCAATATAGTGTCTTGTGTAAGAAGTAAGATTGTTAAAAAGCCAATAAAACGGGAAGAGTAAAAGCTGACGATAGACTCCAAGTTGTTACATAATGTCATTTAATGGTATTTTTACGGTCTCTGCTATCTGTGGACGGAAATTAATCCAATTTCCACTTTAAATAAAATCAGAAACAATGATACATCTTCAAATTATTCCCGACTAAAACCCACAAACTTACAGACTATTAAAAATTAAAATTTTTGAACACGTTAGATTAATTGAATATTAGAATAATTTTGAGTAGCTTCCTTAAAGGGTATCGACTAGTTAGTAGTTAAGGTTGTTTGACATCTGTTAAATTCTATTGCACATAGAACACAAATGTAACACATAACTTATATTTTGAACTTTTGTGAAGTAAGCCAAAGGTTTACTTTTTATTTTTTCAATTGCAAAACATTTTCATCTGTCTCGGTGGAAATAATTCTTTTCGATTTTGTGTGCAGCACAGTTCACTTTTATTGTTTTCTTCGAGACAGAAACTTTCACTTTATTCCGGCTGGTTCGACATGTTTCAATATTTACTTGTTCTAGTCTTTCATCCACTTCTCACGACTTCTCTCTTTATTTAAAATGTCTTTTCTGCTGAATAGACAATGATCGTTCTCTACCCTTCTCATTTTTATCTAAAGCACAGATAATATAAAATACAATGTTTCTCTTTCTAAAAGTTGAGGGATATTCTACTGCAATGAAATCCTTTGCTCGACCAAGCATAAACTAGATCCGACCAGTTCGATGAGATTCAATTTCTACCAGACCAGATATAAATCAAGTTACTTCCGCTATCATAAATATTGTATTTGCTTTCTACTTAACGTCTTTGCTTCTCGATATTTAAACTTACAAAGCTGGAGTGCGAAATAAGTAGGCCCGAGTCTGAGTATCGTGGCTTCAAGTTTAGTAGACTGGATATTATCCTTTGCTTGACCTTATTTGCCATAGATAACCCGGTTTGCTTTCAAGCTGTAGACAAATTAAAAACATACTTTATTTGTCATTAAACAAATATGAGGCCTATATTTTGTGTCATGTAATATTTTTGTAAAGTATTGTTTGTATCGTTACAGTTTAACAGTAGATTCAAGGCGAAAATGTGACATCGATAGACATTAATGCAATTTAATTTTGCCATTTTCGAAAACAGAGTGTTTGTAATCGATTGTCCACTATACAAAAATAATTTCTCTTTGACAATTTTCTTGCAAATTACAGGCCACGTAATGACACATTGAGCCCCTTCTCGTATTATAGAAAATGTATTAGATTTTTAAACATTATTCAGTTCTTACTGAAATTCTAAACCAGTTTGTCGAGTCCTTGTTAAGCTGCGGGCAAGTTCAGGGCAGTTGCGGTCTGTTCTTGTCACTTTATAATTACGTCACTAAATGCAAACATGCCACTAAAACCCTTCTCACAAAACCACGTTTAAACAGACCAGAGTGCACAACCTCTTATCGGTAAAGGTTCCATAACATCGGTTAAAACCACTAAGCCACACATTACAACTTCGTAGTTTTCCACAATTACTTTTTACATATAATAAAATCGTGTCTGTCTGTCTGTCTGTGACGGCATCAACTGAGAAAGGCTGAAAGTATAAAGTTAGGGCGGGCGCCATAGACGAAGGTTTAGTAGAAATCTACATTCGAAAAATTCGTTCAAAAGTGTGGCGTCTCTAATGACCAAAGTCGACTATTTGGCCCTCTTTTGGACAAACTTATTCTTATAAACTTAAAGCTAGGAGCATATTGAGACGCGTGTCATGCGACGTTGCACAGCGTGACTTTTTGTGCCAATATTGACATCGCTACGCTACGCAGCGCGACTCGCGTGGCACAGTGGCAGTGACACAGTTTCTCGCGCCACGCGTCACACGATTTTGTTAAGACTAAGCGTATTAGCCTATAAGCAGTCACGATGAACTTGTCTTGAATAAAAGTCAAAATTTTCTCTAAAAATAAACATCCAATTTGTATGAAATTTAAAATATACATAAACAATATATGTATAAATATAATATAAAAAAATTATATATCTACGATAATTTTTAACTAAATAGGCCATCAACTTTATAAACGCATAATGAATATGTTTTTATTAACAATTTAAAAAAAATAAAATTATTCATCCGATTCGTTTAAAATTTTTAACACATATAATAATATAGCCTGTATATAATATAAAAAATGAAAACTCTACGACAATATTTAAGCACATAAGCCATCAATATTATAATTCTAGGCCTCTTTTCAAGGCGCAACACAGTATGGTTAAACTTCACTCTCATACTAAACGTATTTATTACAGAAATAAAAAGGTTAACATCCCACTAACCATTTGTTTAATTTTTGGGGGCGGGGGGTATATTTATTTTGACTATCTTGATTAATTATTAGGATGAGGTGGGGGTAATTCTGGGACAAAAATCAAAACAATCGATTTTTTTTACTTATAGGTGTGTTAGGATGAAACAAAAAATATGTTTATGTATGTACTAGGTGTGGCTAGTAAGTCCTGTTTTGTTTATGGTGTTATCTCTTAACGTTTTTTCATAAAAAAATAAAAACACTGTCCCATTTTTACCCCAGGGTTTGGGGCAATTATGGGACGGGTATGGGGCAAAATAAGGACAGTCATATATCTCCATTGATACTAAAGATAGGCAATAGAGAGGGAAATATTGGGACAGAGCACACTTTAATTGTATAGAAGGCACTGGGAAAGTATGGGACAGTAAATTTTTTGTATAAAAAAAATGTCAAAAATCGTTGGTTGAGTCATCGGTAAATATCGTATTTTCAGGTTAAGGTAAAATAACAAACAAAAAAATAAAATAATGGGGGAAGGACCCCCTAAACAAATTATGTAATATTTAAGCTTTAAGAAAATTCCTTAGAATGTTTGAGTTCTGTTTTTTTTTATAATTCCGCACCATTTTGACACAGGATACGTTACAAACTTAAAAAAAACTTTAAATTCCTCAACAAAGAATCTGAAACAAAATAAATGGTACTAAAATAATGACCAAAAATAATAAAATAAGGTAAATGAATCAGTCCTGGAATTGCCCCATGCATGTCCCAAAATTGCCCCGAAAATTGTCCCATTTTTACCCCATATGTGTTTCAGTCAATATCATTTTCCCTATTAATGGTAGAACTTAAAAAATGGTCTATCTTGCCATATAAAAATCATCCTGATGCAAACATTATTCATTTAGAGACGGGGAAAGTTTTCGTTACGAAAACGAAAGTTTTTCGGAGCAAAAAACTAGTGTTTTACAAAATTAACATTTTAACATTGGTATAAGCAAGATATTGTTTTAATGGTTATGGTTCCTTAACTATCGAATATTAAGCTATATCTGGCTGCTAAAATATAGACTAAAAACTTAAATATTATCTTAAATAATATGCTGTCCCTGTTTTGCCCCACTTTTTCGCTGTCCCAGAATTACCCCACCTCACCCTATGTCAATTAGGTTATATATTTATATTTTTTACTGGACTTGCGCAGTCCATCATATCTTTTAATAAGATTTTTACTGAAGATACAGTATGTTGATAGATAGGCTAATTATACGCATTCTATAGGCTATGCTTAGTAAAGTTGCTGGCCTATTTATTTAAATATCATAGGTAGAGCTATCATTTTTGTATATTGTATTTATACATGTATTGTTTAAATATACTTCAAATTTCATGTTAATTGGATAAATATTTTTAGAGAAAACTAGGGGCTCTGCCCCTGGACGCTCCGCGTCCCAACCCCGCCTCGGCCTTCGGCCTCAAATGGCTGCTTCGCTTCGCTCGCAGTTGGAAAATTTTACCTAGTAATCTAAAAAAAAACTGGTAGTTGTGAAGAATTATAATAAAACCTGATTCTAATAATTAGCCCAATTGGTGTTTTGGTTCATTGTAGGCCCACCCTAAAATTATGTTCAGTTTTTGATCCAAATTAGCTGTTTTATATATAATAGGTTTGTAACAACCAATGTTTGAATTCAATTAAAATATAGTTAGCATTTTTCGTTGATTTTTGTTTGTGTTTGTTTTTAGTTTGTCAATGTAACCTCAAAAAGGTAATACTCTTCAAATTTTCTAAGTAATGTTGCTATGGTAATGAAAGTAAACAAACATGATGTGTTGCTAAGTTTTTTATGCGAACAGCTGTTTTTGTGCCCCTGATAAAATCAGCTGTTTTTGATAAAATCAATAGAAATCTTTCTTCCATAAGATTAACATGGAAACTTTTAGGGCCACTGGGGCGTAGCCCTAATGTCCTAGGACTTTGGTAAATGGCCTAAAACCTTCCCAGGGTTAACCTGTGTTACTATGCAAAATTTAAAAGCAATCGGATGAATGGTATACGAACGCAAAGTGGACAAAGAACCAAAAAAAAAAAAAAAACCCCCATATGGAATACACACCAGAAATTTGCATTTGATTATATAACGTTTGTAAGGCGAAAGATACATGATTTGTAATGCTTGATGACATATCTGTGAATGATTACCTGCAATTTAAAAAAAAAAAGGAAATCGGCCGGATAGAATGGCCGTACTGACTGCCACAAGTTTTCATAAATTCTTTTAATATATAGATAGATTTGTATTGACGATATTGTTCAGTATAATTTTCAATGACCAATATATTTATAATCTCAGTGTCTGCTAGAGGCCTATTATCAGATTCTGAGCTTAGATCTAATAATCATAGATCTAATATCCGTGAATCATTAATTTGTAACATTCTAACAAATAAAATTAATGTAAATAAACGGGTCTACTAGGCGAGAGTTGGGAGCAACTGCGTTGCAATATGCGATGCGTGTGGCGAGATCGTGTCGTGCAAGTCACGTCGTGTCATCCCACACGCGTCTCAATATGCGCCTAGCCTTAGGCTTGTATTCAGTTCTTTCAAATGACCACTGTACCGATTCTGCAGGCTGCACAGTTTAGGATCTATACCAAAAAGTATGCGTTTTTCTTACCAAATTTTTGGTTTACCAAAAATAGCTGTACTTCTTCAAAGATAGGTAGTACACGGCAAAATTGGAAATGTAATTATCTACAACTTGCCATTTTTTCTTCTACGCGACCAAAAGAGGTCAAAAATGAAAAGAAAATTTTTTGATAGATTTTGTTGATAGTTTTGGATTGAGTTGAGGTATTTTCGACCGTCATTGCACGTGGACAAGGGTCACACAAACGACAGTCAGTTTAATAAACTCCGAGACATGACAACTTACTTTTAAATTTAATTATGGCAAACACGGTTACATTCATTTTCATGACACTAAAAGTCATGACTTTAAAAACGAACGTTTACACTTGAGAAGATTCAAGTTTTTGTTTTAAAACTGAACCATTCCTTGAATTGTACAAGTTAAACCTAATAACTTTGCCATAAGATTTATGACTTGTTTTACTGGAGCAGATTTATTCTACCAGATGTTTTAAAATATCGGTTAACAAATTAATAATAATACCTTTTTAGAGAGAACGGATCTAACTGTTCTCTGTTCATCTGTTCAGGCGTAAACGACTGGTATTTGTACTTGGCCAAGCAAACAATCAGATTATAGGGTTTTTACAGATTTAGCGAAATATATTCCGACAAGAGTTGGTTAGCATTCAGTACAAATAAAGTAAAGTTTAATTGATTTTAATAATATACGTTTATGCTAATCTGAAACACGGTTTAACGTCGTCAATGTTTCTAGTGATGCATTTTCTGACTGTGTGGTTCCGTTATGTTTGTAATGGTAATGTCACTGTCAGCAAAACAAATGTTTTATACGATTTACAAAAGCGAAAAACTTCAAGGTTGAAGTGGAATTACTGATTAAATGTTTAGGTAATTGAATAATGCAATTCAGCGAAGGCGGTAAGTAGGAACCGCTCTCTTCCCTGGTATCGCCCATCTAACTGGGAATGTATTGAGACTTACAAGTTTAAATGTTGATAAACTCCGACGTTTTTATTTAGGCTTTTACAGCTACCCCGCCCAGAAATCTACACCGGCTCTGACAGCGCTTAGACAATGAACTCATGCAGTTATTTAAAAAAAAGGCTCAACAACGTCAAAATAAATTTAAACAAAAATACCACGTGTGACTTTTTTCTAAAAAAATGTGTTAATATCATTTCAAAGTACTGTACATTGTATTTAATTCAGTTATCCGATCTGATCACACCAACTCCTATAAAAAAAGCGAGTGTACGCCCGTAAGTGAGTAACATATAATAAAACAGCTGATTCATCCATCTGTAATACTTAAACAAAACCCAGCGTAGATTTTACTTTGGAGTTATGTTTACAACTTCAGTCAATACAATTTCTTGTAAAGTTGATATTTAAAATATGAGATGCCATAATACGTTATAAGATTTGATTTGAGGTTATAAACTGTATACCTTTTATCCTCAATATATTCGTGTATACAAATTTAAAGAAGGATACATAGTCGTTTAACTTCGGAAACATTCGTACATCTTCGTATAACACATAAACATATTCGATTATTAATTTCTTCACTAAAATATTAGTAACTTCTAAATTATTTGATCTATCAATATGAAATAAAAAGCTATTAAAAGATAATATTTTTATCTTTCTTTAATAATTATACAGGGTGTATCAGGAAGAAACGAAAAGAATTGCAGGACGTGTTCTACTGGTGAAAATAATGAAAAAAGTTCCTATAAACATAGGTCCGAAAACGCTTCGTTTTCCATATATCCGCCATTTTGTTTTTTGTACAAAATAATTCATATCTGGAGAACGGTTTGACTGATTGAGTTCAAACTTGGCATGAAGTTTAAGCTGTCAATGATATACCTAAAAAAAAATAAACGATTAAATCCAATCATGCGTTTCAAAATGGCGGCTGTTTGAAAATTTCAAACCTAAATTACTCCAAAACCGTACATTTTAACGAAAAATGTCAAGACACCTTTTTTGTAGCCCTTTTGATTCCCTATCGGATGGTGTAACTATCAAAACAATCGGATGAAGGATAATAACTAAGTTAAAAGGTAATGACAACAAATGTCCATACAATATTGTAGTATTTACTGGGTTGGTATAGGATGCCGGGTTGAACAAACCAATTAGTACACATAACAGTTAAGTTAAAGGGCTACAAAAAAGGTGTCTTGACATTTTTCGTTAAAATGTACGGTTTTAGAGTAATTTAGGTTTGTAATTTTCAAACAACCGCCATTTTGAAACGCATGATTGATTTAATCGTTTATTTTTTTTGAGGTATATCATTGACAGCTTAAACTTCATGCCAAGTTTGAACTCAATCAGTCAAACCGTTCTCTAGATATGAATTATTTTGTACAAAAAACAAAATGGCGGATATCTGGAAAACGAAGCGTTTTCGGACCTATGTTTATAGGAACTTTTTTTATTATTTTCACCAGTAGAACTCGTCCTGCAATTCTTTCCGTTTCTTCTTGATACACCCTGTATAATAACGTATATAAATACACATTTTTAACAAATAGGCCTACAGTTTTATAATTTTGATAATTGTACACATTTACCGAGTTAAAAATCCCCGTCAGCATAGTCAGGTAGGTCTGTTTTTAAATAGTTTGTTTTTAAATGATGTATTTCTTATATGTATCTAATTAATCTGACTGTGCTTTTCACGGGGGCTTATTTACAAGTTTTCGCTTTCATTTGGGACTGGAAGTAACATGTAATTAAGATATTTCAACACATCATATTGAGCCCTTACTTCTATTGAAATAAACCGTAGTTATTCGGGTGAAATTCTAGACCGATAATTGCTGTAATACGCCACCCTTATAAAACTACCCTTATCGAGCTGCTTTCAGTCTAGATTAGAGGGTTGTTGGTTTTCCATGGATTTAATTACTCGGCTAAACCCAGGCGTGTCACAAGATATTAACTTCAACTAGGCCTCTTGTCCGAGTGTCAAATACACACAGCTTGCTTTAAACCCTAGAGTTAGTGGCATGGCTCTTAAACGTAGAAAAGTAAAGTTTTATTCACTGATCTTTTTTTGCAGAAACAAAATTGTTAGTAAACATCAACAACTGACGAGGTACCCTGTTAAACAAATCCAAATTGGGTACTTTAAAAAATAAATCCCTATATTAAAACATATTTAATTTAAGTTGAATCTATACTAATGTTATAAAGAGGTAAACTTTGTTTTTTTTTTATTGTTTGTTTGTATGTAGGGGTACTACTGGAACTACTGAACCGATTGAAAAAATAGTTTTACTAATAAAAAGCTTCACTTTGATAAACATTTTTATTTACAAGAAATTATGATTGAATTTGTAAACATAACCTCAAATTACAATCTATGCTAGGTATTTTGTTTAAGTATTAGATGATGGGTGAAATCAGCTGTTATATCATGTTATTCACGTACGTATGTACACTCGCTTTAATAAGATTTGATATTTATTGCTATAGCAACTAACTGCATAAAATAACAGATAAAAGAACTGATTCGGATAACCAGCTTAGGAACACAATTTTAGGTTAGGCCTAATTTATTTTATTTGAATTGTCTTAACGTAAATTTATACACATAATTTTAGTTTTCTGCACATTACCTTTCGAATGATATAAGCTTCATTGCAAATGCTTTTATAATAAAATACTAAAATAAGGTAGTACTACAAAGTTCGATGTTCACGTATTAATATACAGGGTGATTGAAAAGTCTGGAAACACCTTAATACCTCAAAATGTACGAGATAGAAATAAGAGCAGTTATTTACAACGATATTTGGGAGGATTTAAAATTTTTGAGTTATAACCATTTAGATGTTTTCAAAATTGATTTCGAGTGCTTCAACCAAATACAGGTGTGTGGCATATCGTTTGAAAGCTTATTTAATTCTGAATCCAAAAAGAAGAAGAATTAATACTAAAAAAAATAGTTCAGCAAAACGGGGCAAAATCGGAAAACACGCTTTTTAAACACCCTGTATAATAATAATTAATACACACAGATGATGAGTTTGTGTTAAATAAAGCATAGTAAATAAAAACTGTTGTGGATGAGAGGAGACGTAAAATATAGCATTATGAAGCTCAACACATCCATGGCATTAGTCAGAGTGCATTCTAGGGGACGTTTTAATATTTCAGCGAGACAATTTGAGATACGTTCGAGGCGTGTAATTGTGCCGTTCTTTATATTCCCATGCGGGATGCTCTAATAGTCTATTCTATCTACGATTAAATCCAAGTTATAATTTCCATCCTATGTGTTCTTGAAAGTGGCTCTAACAAATCTCATGAAATTTCATCTTTACATTACGCGACAAAATTCCTGGTATTGTTTCTTTAAAATTGCCAACTTGGCTGATAAAAGTGTCGGTACAGCGCTGATTAGCCATTTTATCGTCTATTGTTACCTTAGCTTTATACAGGGTGTCTAGGAAATATTGTCCCCAGGCTATTCTATTGGTGAAATAAAAGAAGAAAAACAGTTTTAATAAACATGAGTCGGGAAATGCTAAATTTTTTAACTATCCACCAATTTATAATTTTTTTTTACTAAAACACTAACGTTTTTGGAAATAGAAAATACATTAACCTCAAATTTGGCGTAAATATTTATTACGTAACCTTGTACCCTTGTATAAAATACAGAACGTACTTTTGTATACTTTAAAAATGACAGCCATTTTTAAGCACGCAATGCTCTGTATATTGTAAATTCTCTAAAATACGGGGGTTGGCGTGCGAAGCACGCAATGCATTTTGTATTTAAAATACTGCCAATACGGGGGTTGGCGTGCGAAGCAAGTAAAGCTCTGTCTATTGAAAATACTCCCAATACGGAGATTGGCGTGCGAATCACGCAATGTATTGTGTATTGAAAATACTCACAATACGGAGATTGGCGTGCGAATCACGCAATGTATTGTGTATTGAAAGTACTGCCAATACGGGGGTTGGCGTGCGAAGCACGCAATGCATTGCGTATTTAAAATACTCCCAATACGGGGGTTGGCGTGCGAAGAACGCAATGCATTGTGTATTGGAAGTACTAAAATGCACCATGAATACAAACGCTCATCCATGGAGTAGTATATTCTCCAATAAGGCTGGAAGATCATTAGTCAAGAAGTGCAAGCAACGGTCACTATTAAGACTCTAAGACTTCTACAGTAAATTTGGGTATTATAGACAACTGCCAAGAAACTGTATCATGTTAAGCTACACGGAAAGCAAAACAGTTTTCTTTATCGTAAAAAAAAAATAGATTTTTTAGTTTCCTAAATGTATTTGTTAGGTTAGCGGTTTAGAGATATTTGTCATTAATCATTTTAAATTGCTGCCATTTTTAAAGTATAGAAAAGTACGTTCTGGTTTGTTGTACAAGGTTACATGGCAAATACGCACACAAAGTAATGTCAATATCTTTTCTATTTCCAAAAAAATATTAAGTATTTAGGAAAAAAAACACAAACAAAATGGCAGATAATTTGAAAACCAAGCCTTTCCTTTTTACTTTCTCATTATACTATAGTATAGAGAAAGTATAATGATCGCCAAAAAATCGATGCTGAGATTTGTAATTGTGGAAATATCCGTTTTGGGACCCCCCCCCCCTGAGTCCAAAAAAGTGGTTTTTACAAAATGTCTGTTTCTATGACTGTCTGTATAGAAAACTGAAGAGAAAACTATTATTACACGAAAAAAGGATTTGAAAAGCAACCCTCTTTTTGGCCAACACACTTCCAAAAAATCTGTTATTTTTTTTAATAAAAAAAACCGCTCAACGATTTTGATAAAATTTGCCTTATTGTAGCCCTTAATGTACCTTACCATATGCAAAAAACCGCATCTTTCAAAACATTCTCGTTTGGCTAATAATAATAATATCTGATTTTTGCGGGATTTTTGGCCAAAAAGGGGATTGTTTTTCAAAATTTGTCAACACCTTTTTCGTGCGCGTACATTTGACATGTTTGGTACAAATTTGTTCGAAATCGATTATATAGTTTGTATATAATAATAGTTTATATAATTATTATTATATAATAATAATAATATTTATTACTTACTCTAGTACTTTAATGTGCTATCCCCTCTCCTACTTTAATACAATTATGAAGTCACAGTTGGGGTTACATACGGGGGTTGGCGTGCGAAGCACGCAATGTATTGTGTATTGAACATACTCTCAATATGCAGGTTGGCGTGCGAAGCATGCAATGCAATTTGTATTGAAAATACTCCCAATACGGTTTTGGCGTGCACTGTGCTTCAGCCGCTTCTCATAGTGTTCACTGTCAAACTCACATGTGCGTCCTTAGCAGTGAACGTGTTAATAATTTAAATATGTTTGTGAGAAAGAATGTGCCAGTTTCTGGTACCGTTTATTATATTTCCACCTATTATAGAACCCTGGTGAAATTTGGAACAACATTTTCCAGACACTGTATACAGCTTTGTATTGCATTTGCATACCTAGCACCTACGCTTAGTATGCAAATTGCCTATGTTGCGCCTTGGCTAACACTCGTTGATTAAATAAGCACTTTAATAATGAGTGTGTGGACGTGTTTATGTGTTGTAACAACATGTTTTCTCGGCTTTAATAGAGTTAAAATGTTTGCCATCATTGTTTAATGGTTAGACTATAATATACAAATTGCAAATACAGAAAAGTTCATCACTGAATCCTTTGAGTTGGTATCCCCTCGACCGACAAATTATTAGCGAATTTCCATAAGAAAAATGAGCTATTGCAGTGACCCTTATGGTAAGACCTAAGGTCGGGAGGAACAATTAATTGAGCACATATCATTGTCCCCAGAACACGTTTTGGGGTGTCATTAAAAATCATAATATTTGTATATATTTATGTGTTCTCACTCTAGCGGCCGCATTTTAAGTCCGATTTGGTCCAAATTTGTCTACGTCGCTCGGACGAGTTCGTTAGCCAAAAAAATTCAACAACCGGATGCACATACTTTGATCGAACGTAACTATTTTTTTAGATTTTTCCTACGAGAATGCATTTTTGTTAGAGTTGTTTCTAAAAAAATATAAATGTAGATTGTTATTCTGCACATTTTGTTTTTTACGCGACCTTATAGCTTGCTTGGTTCGCCCAAAATCGATCAAAATGTAAAATACCATAGAAGTACCCGGTTCAAAGCCATGTGGTGGATTTTACCGTACGGTTGGCGTGCGAAGCACGCAATGCACTATGTATTGAAAATACTCCCAACATGCGGAATGGCGTGCGAAGCATTTTGCAACCATTCAGCACCGTCGTGAATAGTTCTATTTCCCAAATTGTTGGTTGAAACTCTAAAACATAGGCATATAAACTAAATTTTGGAAATTTGCTCAACTTACGTCAGCGGTTCAGCTGCGTGGTCGAATTATTTATCATTCAATGATAGTAAACACGAATACATAAACTAAAATATTGAACATTTGGAGCCCACACCTTGAAAAGGGACTTAGTGGGAATATGTTTTACATGTTTCCTGACATAAAATAGTCAATCTTTAAAATTTCTACAAAAGATACCCCAAACCTCCAAATACTCTTTTGAGACACTCGAATCAGCAAGCAATGTGTTATTTTTATTTTTACGAGCGGAAAGTTAGTTTTAGTGGAGTTTAATTGAATATAATTAATATTGTTTAAACTGATTATTTTATTAAGATATTAGGGGAACCCCTGCGTGCTCCGCACGCCAACCCTTAAAGGAACCTTCTAAAAATATATGTTATGTTTTATTTATAATAAAGATGTAGGATTGATAATAACCTCAAAACTAAGTTGGTAAATAATGTTAAATGTTCAAATTAAATTATTTCTTATATTTTATAAAAGCAGTTATAATAATGGTTAAAAGAACCAGCAAGACTCAGGTCTACACTTTAAAACCCCAACCTAAAAGCTAGAAATACAAAAATAATTGCTTCAAATTTTGAAATCAGCTGTTAATAGCAATATTGGAGCAAACAGCTATATTTTCTGTTATTTTATTCAATTGGTTGCTATGGTAATATATGTAAATGTAAATACATGTGTTGGTTTATTATTCTAGGCCTAACCTAAGAACTTATTCCGACTAAATTTACAAATATTGAAATAAAAAAGGTTTTTATCGAAATGAATTACCCCCTACAAACAAACAAACAAAAAAACAAAACTTTACCTCTTTATAATATTAGTATATTAAATATATGTTTTATCTGGTTTGAGTTTTGTAGAACACAGGTAGAAAACTTGTTCATAAACGATATAAGAATCTATGTAAAATTATATATTTTGTTAATTTTCCTACGGTTAATCATTCGTTGCAATTTGGTTAGAGAGTTCATGTATTTCGATATGTTACATTTATCGCTAACAACAATCGATGTATCTAACTACTGTCTATACACACGAGTTAACGTTATGCAATGCATTATCCCTCTGATATACTAACTACGTACATTGTTATCATTTGAACCATATTGCATAAGTACACTTCGTATGTAAACCGACTAGGCTATATTGGCTAATCTCGACGTCAGGGAAGATTCCTAGGACCTCAAAACGTCGAGATCTGATGAATACTCGATTTTCGAAAAACGGGGTGAAACCAATAACTTCCCGATTTTAGAAAATTTTCAATATATTCTAAGTTTAATTTATTTTTACATGTTCCATGTATTACACGTTCAACTTTGCAAATTGTTTACGGGTATAAAGAACTACTTGTTTATGCTACAGTTGATTTTTCATCTCCTCTGGGCTGAATCAACTTATTCAAACTTAGAATAAGGCTCATTTAACATGCAGCATATCAAAACTTTGAACAGCCATAACTTTTTTCCGGATCATCTATTTTTTATTTTTATTATGTCGTTGTGTTTGTCTCATAAAGACCTTTAAAATGATATGCATAACAAACCATGCTTACATTTAAAAATTTTCACCGACTCCTGACGGGCCGTCCCCCAGAGGAGGTGAAAAATCAGCCATATTCTAAAAAAGTAGTTTTTTATAAACATAAACAATTTGCAAAGTTTCAATTGTGTAAGTGGAACCTGGAAAAAGATATTGGGTTGTTCCGGGACTTTTTGCCACCCCTGTATATATATATAGATGTAAACTAACTACATATGTTTTATTACAACTTTTTGTGGTCTAACATTGCATACGCTTACGTTTTTCCTTCTTTCATCATTAAATATTTCTCGTAATAATATAGATAAAGGTAACAAACTCAACTTCACAACATCAGTATTCAGAACGAGCCCTCTATCTGCACCTGAGCAAGTAATTATTTTAAAGTTGCTGAGCTTTGAGAAAACCTGAATACATTTTCTCAGGAAGCCCGTTACAACAAAGTCTAAAGGCTGACGGAGACGACATTTAAATTAGAAAACTTTGAAAGCAACAGACGCGAAATTATTTTAAAATTGAAAATCTTAACTTGAAGATCTCTTTTGTCGTGGTTACGTGTGGGAGGGTTCTATCAAACATTAATTCTTTCAAGCCCTCGAGATCCTTTTGTCGAGCAGAAAGAGTTTAAACATAATAAATCTATTAAACTCGCTTTGACTGTGTTATGGAATTAATTGATGTGACTGGAACAGAAGTTTGTAAGTTGAACGGTATCTGCCTACAAGGTTTATAAACATGAATAGTAAATAGCATTTCAGTTTATTATCCAAGTTGACTGGATTGGCCAAAGGATTGTTCATTAGTAGGCCTAGTATTTATTTGTATATTATTATTGCAATCAATGAACAATTGCGGTTAAGTCAAATCGTCTTGAAGTTTACCGTTTAAAGTGTGATTGTAGGAGGACTGCCAACAAGTTGTAATGCAAATGTGTTACACGCTCGTTAGCCTTGTTAACAATAACAGTATGCTGCTTAGTTCACACACAAGTACGGTGATAATGTATGTAATTCTGTAGTGTCTGTTAGTTAGGGGTTGGCATGCAGAGCACGCATTGAATAGGTCGTTAGCTTTGATCACTTACGCCATACAGTAAACTGTCTAACCATGGTGCCGTTATTAAACGAGGCTCCACTATGTTATCAAGCTATTATTGCATATTACAAATTGATTCTACAAAACGTCAATAAGTCTGATGGATGCTTGCCTTGAGACTGGTATGTAGGCCAGATTATGTCTGATTTCATATAGTAATAATGTATGCAATTATGTAGTGTCTGTTAGTTAGGGGTTGGCATGCAGAGCACGCATTGAATAGGTCGTTAGCTTTGATCACTTACGTCATACAGTAAACTGTCTAACCATGGTGCCGTTATTAAACGAGGCTCCACTATGTTATCAAGCTATTATTGCATATTACAAATTGATTCTAAAAAACGTCAATAAGTCTGATGGATGCTTGCCTTGAGACTGGTATGTAGGCCAGATTATGTCTGACTTGGAAATATAATCTAAAACTAGGGGAGATCCCCGCGCGCTCCACACGCCAACCCACAATGGAACTTTCTAAAAACATATGTTATGTTTTATTTATAATAAAGGTGTAGGATTAATAATAACCTCAAAACTAAGATGGTAAATAATGTTAAATGTTCAAAACAAATTATTTCGTATATTTTATAACAACCGTTATAATTATTTAGTAATTGTTTCATATTTTGAAATCAGCTGTTAATATTGGATATTTACTAACAATTACCGTAATTATCAATAAATAAGCCTACTATTAAATTATAATATGTCTTGTATTTTTATAGGATGAACGTAGTTTTTTCTTATTTTTAAATTCCATAACGCAAGTTTTTATTGGTTTGTGTGTTGGTTCAGTCCAGGCATAACATAAAATATTATTTTGTATTAAGTTGAACATCCGAATCAACTGTTTTATCTGTTATTTTATTCAATTGGTTGCTATGTTAATGAATGTAAATAAGTTCAAGATATGTGTTGGTATATCATCAGTCTAGGCCTAATCTAAAATTATGTTTAATTTATTTTATCTGCCTTAAAGGCAACATACATTTATGTTTTTGTTCACATTTAATTTTTCGGTAAATACAATATAAGCGATGCATCGTTGAAAGATACTAACCACTAAATAAATGATTTTCTCTAAGCCAGCTGATTCCTTTTGCTACAATTGTCTGTTCTTAGACGCACAATCGCGTGCTTTAACACTCAGCTGGTTAAGCTTTCATTTAAAACAAACCGCGTGTAAAACGGTTCGGTGGAAACCTCAAGTGAACTCTTCAAAGAAGTGCAAAGTTGAAATTATGCCCCATGTTAAATTGCCATAAGAAAACTTTTAATCTTGTTTTAAAATAGTTACTGACCAAACACCAAAATCTAATGTAAAATGTGCAAATATGGGGGTTGTTCCCTTCCATTTGACACTACCCGCGTGTAAATCGGTCCAGTGGAAGGAAGTCTCACGCGTTCTTCCAGAAGATTTTTAATTTTGTGTTTTAATATATAGGATTGTTGTTTAAACCTTCGTTTACAACTCCTGTTATAGACATTTACCCTCTCAGGTTTGATATTATGATTGCTAATATGTCTTTATAAAATATGTGTGTTGAGCACAAAATGACAAGATTGAATTTAGCTAATATCATTGTATTTGGATAGCCTAATAGAACTCCGATCCAATGCAATATTTTGTTCCACTCGAAATTCTACTTTTTTGGCGCTATCTATTGAGGAAACGACGGAAGCTGTTTGAAACACTAATGCTACCAATGATTTCACCCTAGCGCTACCTCGCGGCGCGATCATGTACTATTTTCGCGACAACCTTTTTTCCGGCACACAGCCCCCGTATGGATGCAAGATCTGTTTATTATTCATGATCTATGCTAATATTTAAATAAAATCACCAATTAATTATTGCATTAAAACTTGAATGTTTCTCTAAACAACATCCAGTCTAAGATCGTCCAGCTCTGTATTTTTATTTGAAACATAATTTAACGTTCTCTATTATTAGATTTAGCCTACATAAACTGGTTGTGTAAATTGGTCTTGAAATTTGGTTTCGAGAGACTCTAGCTTCCACAGGGATATCAGATAAAACAATAACATCCATTGTAAAGTCACACCATAAAAAGTACAAACTAATTACCGATTATTAAAGTTGGCCGCCTTATTGGAGCTAATGTTTTCACAATAATTTTCTAACCACTAAGTTATATGAAATATTTGTGTTACCTTTATTAGAAACAGAGAAATCCAGCCACTCTGTATAACAAGAGAAATGTCTTAATAATCTAAACAAGATAACAAAATAGTACCCACGATAGTACTGTGTACATTTTATTCACTTTACTGTCCTTGTCTTACTCCCTAACAAGAGAATACACATTGTTATTGTTTCTCTCGACCTTGCAACGATATTTACGTAACTTGCTCCAATATTTACTTTACATATATTACAATGTTGCTTAACAATGAGAACACTGATTTACATAATATAGTGTCTTATGATTTATTTATGTTAAAATTGTTACATGTAAATGAGTCTGGTTTAGACCTAGCCTTAAAATAAATACCTAAGTTTTTTCCTTTACGTTCACCGCTACGCAAATTTCGTACTGTATTTAAAGCTCGGCTCTCCACATTCAAAACTACGATATTGGGTACCGATTTCAATGTTAAATAACCAAAACATACCTTCACTATTAAGCATATTTTTGTGCTGATTTTGTTAAAAAACGAAAGCTGTATTTTTTTCTTAAATTAAATAGATTGTGGGTGTTGATTGCTAAGGATTTTTGCAATATCTCTTTTTGCAACTGAGTAAAAAATTAATAAAGTTTACTATTTTTTACTATTTATGTCATACGTTTATGAAAACAATAAAACGGTTTCTGAAAATGTATTTGGCAATCAACATCCGCATATGACAGTACTTCAAAATGAAACAAAATTTTTAAATTTATTCCACGAATTAACGGAAAAAAATGACTTATTCTGTAGCATTGCTCTTATGGGAATCAGATTCAATATGGCGGGCAGGGAAGCGCCTCCTTAATATGCTAGAAGCTGACCTTTTATTTTTTTATATTTATTGCCTAACTGAGTAGAAATTAGGCTACTTTATTTTTTATTGTTGAACCTTTCGACGTAATAATCACTAATATCTTAAAGCGGGCGCACATGTGCGTCCATAGCTCATAGACTTAAAATTGACGTGCGAAGCACGCAATGCATTGTGTATTGAAAATCCTCCCAATACG
>JAGFPH010007715.1:35367-52935 GCA_018207615.1 Philaenus spumarius | reverse complement strand
CAGAAGGTAAAGCCCTTGATGCGGCGCATATGGCTTTTGACCCAGGGATGGCCCTGATGGGAGATTTCTCACCAAATGGTCATCTTTTTTACTTTCTTAAGAATCCTAAAAAGGACCAAAGTGAAAATGTTTGAGTTTACTATTATTCTGACAGAGAAAGAGTTAAAAGTCAACCGCTTTAGATACGTTATGAATCAACCCTCTATCAGAGATTTTTGAAAGTACTGTAATAATCTAACAAAGATAATAAATTCATGTAAATTATAAAACACAAGCCTATGTTACGATACTAGTTCCATGCACGATTCTCACAATAAATTAAGTTATACCTTGAGCTCATACTTGTACATACGTGACAGAATACACATTGCATAGACCGATAAGAAAGATACGTGTAATAAATTAAGGATGAATATCAGTTAACAAATAATTTAACGCTGGCAAAAAGAAAAAGTTGTGGAGGACGCGAACTGTAGCGTAAGGGTACATCCACAGCGTACCTTCTGTCACTTTTCGCTTTATCGCGGTTGGCAAGCGGGGACAAACGTAGGGAGAAACATAAGTAAGATCATGGCCATACTTCGCCTGCCCGCTGGCTTCAACCGGCTCAATCCAGTTTTACTATCTCTTCTTTTACCGGAATTAATTATTGTTTCTTTTCTCGCTTCCCGCTTCACACGCTCGGTCAGTATAGGTAGAACCTTTGACGCAGTGAGAAGCGAGAAGCGGTGCACTGTGGCCTGTGGGTGTCCCATAAGAAATTCGAAAGTTAACCTCCATATTGAAAAAAGGCGGGTAAGATACAATTTTCAAAATCACCAAATTAAACAGAACTAAAAGTCTATGGGAGTTATTATTTAACTGTTATTTTATTAGCTCTTATAGATTTTAAGATAAACAGCTGGCACACTTATATCAATCACCCTGTATACGGGAAAAATAGCCTGAAGTTCTAATTTATAGTTTTTAGTCACAATATTTTCGAAGTTTAAGACGGTAAAAACCCCGACGAATTGGACACTTCAGCTACACCGTACTCTGATACAGAAACTGATCCAGACGACTTTTAATGTAAGTTTTCATCATTATTAATAATTTCCGGTATTTACTTTTTTGTTGTTGCGTTATTGAACAAGAGTTCAATATATTCTCTAACTAAAATATCATAAAATATAAAGTTGACCCAGTAATAGTAGACTATTACCCACATTGTATCGTAGAGTATCTATATCTATATATATAAAAATGAATTGCTGTTCGTTAGTCTCGCTAAAACTCGAGAACGGCTGGACCGATTTGGCTATTTTTGGTCTTAAAATGCTTGTAGTAGTTCATAGAAGGTTTATAAGTAAAGAAAAGTTTGAAAAGTTCCCGAAAAAGTTTCAAATTTGGAAGAAACTTAACAGCATTTATTGTATGGACTCAAAACCATAGCTCACAAAAAACAGCGGTTCGTATAAAAAGCTAATGTTTGTTTACATGTATTACCATAGCAACATTACTTAGCAAATTTATAATCACTTTAATACTCTTCAAAACCAACAGCTTTTTAAGGTTAGATTGCAAAACTATAAACAAACACAAATAAAAATTCTTACAGAATTATAATTCAACTCAAACATTAGTTATTAAATATCTATATAGGCCTACTTAGAGATATGCTGCAATATTGTTTATATAAAATATATCACAACTATGAAGTTTTTAATACTTTTCAAAACATATTTTCGCTATCAATAATAATAATAACAAACAAATTATTTGACACCATGCATAACCATAAACATACACGAGTTTAAACATATTTTATTGAAAACTAAACAAACCATCTGAATTAGGCCTAAACTAGATGCCATTAAAATATCACATTCGTAGCTTTATTTTGATATATACTGTATATTGTATATTTAAATACTAAACAATATATATATATCTTATACTAATTACTATACATTTAAAATTACAAACTCTATTTGAAAAAGTTTGTTACATCCTAAATTAACGCGGATGTTACAAAGTGATTCATTATTATCTTTTCTACGACCCCCAGCTAATTTAAACCCTCGCTAAGAAAGGGTTAAAAGAAATTCGAAATTCGGGTTTGGGGAGGGGGGTCAAAGTTACTAAAAATCCCTATAAGAACGAATTGGAATGAAATTTGGTACGTAGCTTCCTCTAAGGCCGTAGGTGCTCGCAACATTGTCAATGAAATTAAGTAAAAGTCAAACTATAAACTAAAACGATATATTTAAAGCTTTTTCATGTTAGATAGTAGATTACAGGAATACAATTTTCAGTGCTTTCTTAAATAGCGTAGCCTTTTTTTCATGACCACAGTAGGATACGCACGGGTATTCAACGAACACTTAAAAAGAATACAATTACGTCAAAAAGACTGAAAATACTAACAATCACGGGCAACGCCGTACGGGTCAGCTAGTCACATATAAATATATAGGACTAAAGAATTTTACTAACACCCCGTATAAAATAATGAACTGAGTGGATCATCACCTGGAAAGAATAGAGGACAGCAAGATTAAGTTCTACCATAGCCTTGTCCTTCCATAAACTGACATGAGTTCTGGTGTCTAGGCGCATTCTGGTCGCTACAGCCTGTGAAAAACAATCATATTATATTAGAGTGTTGCTCTGATAAAAATAATATTTGATAAGTTACAAGTTTTACTTCTAGACTGCTGTACAAAATAATAATTTTTAAAATGTTTGTTTTCTGTATTTAAGTATTGAATTAATTGTATGCAGGGGATTACTCGTAATTTGTCCAGTACCGGAACGCTGCCGGAAGTGACTGAAGGGGGGGGGGGGTGAAAATTGTTTGAAGTTTTTACATCTAAAACCCTACTTTTCCTGTCTTTGGTGAGTTTATGGGTGTAGATAATATTCTTAAATTCCATTACTAATGTATATCTAGAAATTACTTTTCTTATTCAAAAACAATTAAACGCAGGCAAACTTATCACGAGAACACAACACACAACACCGGCGCTTGTTAGTGAATTATTCTAACGACACTCATTGTTATTATGCATTATTATTAATAAAAGGCATACTTTTATAATGTTTGGATGTTGGTTGTTTTTGTACATGCATATTATAACAACTAATGTAGGCTGTAGTAAGCTGTATGGTCGGATTTGAGGTTAGAAATCGTTGAAAATGTAAGTATTTTTAACTTAATTAATTTATGTAACTAACTTAAGTAATTAACATAAGTATTTTTAATTTATTTTTTCTTGCCAGCCTAAAAACAACTTAGGCCAGCAAAGATAAAAAATAATTATATTTTAAACTATCGCTGTCTTGGGCTATTGATATGAATTATTGCTATTTTAATAGAATCGTAAAAGTTACAGCTTTGGTTAATTTACAAATATAGGTCTATTGAGATGAAAACTTGAGTGAATTTTAAAGTTAATGGTAATATTGTTTTTCCTAAATGATTGTATTTGATATTTTTGGGGTTAAAATCAAATTATTCTGCCAGTGATTTTTTACTGGACTTGCTAATTAGATATGCATTAACAATATAAATATACTTCAAATATTATGTAGTGAATAACTGCTTGTACAATTAAATAAGAAGACAAGGAAAAAAACATTTCATAAAACTAAACATTAGAAAGAGAGATACAAATAATAAGTTTGGGAGAAAGGGGCAGGAGAAGAGTAGCCTATCCTAGTTGTCCTAGAGTATCTTTATTTTTGGTTATGGAGCTAAGTCAACGAAGTTTTGAATATAATTACAAACCATTGATTAGATTTTGTAGTTATGCCTATAAATAATTACTTACACAAAGACGTCAGGAAGGAAGATTGTGTTTTGAATTGATACAGTAGAGATATAATTAGTTTTAAAATTTTGAGTAAAGCATTTTATACTAAACAAAGTAATGTTTGAAGAAAGTAAAATAGCCTTGACTGGGATTAAATCTTCCCCATGGAAACCGTATACAAAATAAATGACAGGCATCTGTCAAATAAGATCAATTGAGTTTGAAAATTGAAAAGAATGTATAAAAGTACCATTTGCTTACAATTGAGCTGCGGCCTTAAATTAAGCGGCTCTGTCAGTTGCCCAATTTCAATATATTTAGTTTCTTGTATTATTTCACACATTCGTATGATTTTATTGTTTTAATCGCATATTGTTTCCGTAAAATAAACATTTTTCTTTTCTTTCAGCAGCTCACAATTTAATTACTGTATCAACAAATTAGTAACTAAATTTATTGAAACAATGAAATATGTTTTAAAACATTTTACAATTTTAAACATTTTCTAAGGTGTCATATAAGTTTGGTGAAATGTCGAGAAGAATCGGCGCTGTTATAAAAGAGTGTTGTTTTATGTTTTGAAATATTATTTTAAATTAAATAATTTATCAAGTCAACTTTTTTGCTCAGTGACTTAAAATATGCAACATTGTAAAACAAAAAATCGATTTAAAACTTCAACATTATGTGAAATTACAGGTAAGGACATCATTCAGATTAGTGATACAAATGACTAGTTCATTGAAAGAACTGTCCCAATTATTCCCATTGTCAAATAATCAATTCAAATCACCGTTCGTTCAAAAAAGAGAAAAATACATTGGAGTCGAAACATGTTATATAAAGTCTACATTTTAAACACATTTTAACTGGTTAGTTCATCCAAAACATTTTATACTTGCCTAATTTTTATTTTCAAAGGAGATTATTTAAATAGCTAGTTTATTTAAATAAAGACGTTTTCAGTAAAAAATCTTTTCCAAATTATCTGCCAAAGTCAGCATTAATTTTCTAGATTATTTAAAGTGCTCATAAAAGTTACTGCTTCAATCAAAGGGAATAGACTCACTAACTAATTTAAAGAACTAACAAAAAGTACTACTAGTTCATTCAAAAATATTTTATAATAATCTGTTAAAGTCCAAAAATATAAGATATAGCTTCATTAAAATGCACATAAAAACTACTGCTTTTATTGGAGCAAATAGAATTATTAAATCATATACAGAACTATCAAAAACTACTAATGTTCATTCAGAAAGATATAATCAAATGTTAAAGTCCATATATAAGATCTAGTTTAAAAAAAATGATACAAGTTAATAGTACTATATGAATGACTAGATTATTCAAACAGCCGATGTAAACCACTAATTCAATATTAGTTCATTAACTATTTGCCTTGCCTCCAACATGTAGTATCTGTGGTGATCGCCAAGGTTCCTACACCCGATCTCTGTGCTCATGTACCATCCATTGAAAGGGCAGGCGGTAAACTGGAGACCTCCACAGTCAAAGATCATGCCAGACACAGCGGGAAGGACAAACCATTTCAGTTCCAGTTCTTTGAACCATCCATACCTGTTGAATGAAAAACATGGAGTGGCTAATTAGTTTATAATCCATATTATGAAAAAGATAAGTTATGAACAAGTTTTAAGTAAATTGAAAGTAACTAAACATAAGTTTATGGGAATATTATAAACAATAACAACAACATAAAATAGATAAAAGTAGTGTTTTGACTTTAAAGTTTTTTTCTTCTAATAATTAGTTGTTCATGCTGATATAACAGCCAACATCTGTGGATTCAAAGTGATATTGAGTCCAGCTGTGATTAAGATACAGCTGTTAGTTTCCTGCTGAACCTGCATGAAGTAGGGCAGCGTTCTTTACTTACGCATTTCAGGATTTATAAGAAAAAAAGATAAAAATACTAAAACGTAAGTTTTCTGGAAAAGGTCGTCAGACTTGAGTGACAAAAAAAGCAGAAGAAGAGAATAACGTCCAACTATAGTTGAACCCTCACGAGGTAAGGCAGGTTTCTTTAAATATACTTTTTTGAAAAATTAAAATCAGAGAGATTTACAAACTAAAACTTAAGTTCTGGAAAATGTCGTCAGACTTTAATAGATTGAATGAAAATCTTGGGTCTTAAAATTTGGATGTTACCACTTATAGAAAAAGCAGAAAAGAAAAAATCGTAAGTGTGTGGCCAACTAGTGAGACTTATGCCAAATTTAGGTGGGCCTAGCTTTAAGAAAAGAAGATTATAACGAGTCCAGTCACACATCTTATACGCTGCACCAGCTTGGGCGGTAGCCATGGAAAAGGTTGTGCACCAAAGAAGGCTGTTATCGGTTCAACGTTGCACAGCATTGGTCATCTTACCGCACAGTGTCAACGATTGCTGCATTGGTTCTAGCTGGTGTGTGACCAGTTGACCTACTAGTGGAGGAAAGGAAATACCTATACTCTAAACTCAAGTCAAACCAAAGAGACTCCAAGAAATGGGAACAGATGGTGACACATACCAAGCAAAGAGCTAGGGAAATATTTACGGAAAGATCTCAATAAACATAATATGATTGACGTAATTATGGAAGACGATAAGAAAATGGAAACAAGTAAAGCTCCATATAAAGGGAATTATGTCAAGGAAAGAGAAACAGTTTAGATCGCACTAGTTACGTTTAGGGCGGCTCGTGATATCTTGGTGTATCATATCACAAAAAACAAGACAAGAGTAATGTTGGAAGTACAGCACATATGTTTTTACTTCTGCTAGAGTCCTTAGTCGTAGAGAAAAGCCTACAGACAAACACTTGTCTAGTCCTCTACGTTATGATGATTTTTAAGACAGGACCTGTAAGAACAGGTTCCGTAAAGTTTTACCTCCATAAAAAAAACTTGGACCAAATTAGGTCTGTGGTACTACTAGGCACGGTAAGGTTATTTGGTTATGCGTTTGAGGTTTTATATGGAAGAGAAACATAGGTAACTGAAACGTAAAGAGTTAAAAATCAGGAAAAGATCGTAACATAAAATAATAAAAATGACGTGTCCTTTCGATTGCCTTTCTATAGATGAAAGATTTGAAATTTAGGTAAATTATTGAAACGGAATTCTGAACTATGTTTACATTATATGTTTAATAATGTACACATATGTTTGTAGTAATTTCAATTTGTTTTAAAACCTAAAAAAATATTTAAACTACAAAGTTTTAATAAAAGTGGAACTTACTCAGGATGTAAGATTTCCACTTCCATGACAAGCTCGGGTGGTATTTCGAAGAAATCAGGATCATGCCCGTTGGCAGAGAGAACTAAAGGTAGAACTTCGAATTTAAGTCTTTTCGGCTTCCATCCCAGTTTTAAACATATCTGCAAACAATCAGAAATATAACAGTAATAAACAAGTATTATTACAAAGTCTTAAGCCAGGGGGTCGCTGATTTATTGATTTTAAAGTGGCAGCTACTCGCACGAGATGAAAAGAATACCAGTGCAAGGAATGTGAACGCTATATTGGTTGTGGGAATTCCTCTACTCAAAACTTCACACGACTTAAAACAAATTGGAAACTATTCAGCTGAAAAACTAAAAACACTCAAAATGAAAGGACTGAACATAGAATCTAGGAAACAGTAAGTAGTAATGTGGTTGCTATAACAACAGTATTATGACAGTAGTGTTAGAAAATCACACTTTGCTGTAGCTTTCTTCTTGGCTGTATTTGACAAGAGTAGAGGATGTTTGAGATTATGTTATAAACAGATTGCCGTTAAAACCACTTGTTGCGACATTTGAATTATAGTCAGAAAAATATACTTTGTCTTAAAAACTTTTAGCATTTTACCATAGTTTACCATTATGGATTTTTTTATAATCGCGTTTTTGACAGTATAAACATATATTGCAGAAATTTTGAATGAATGATATTATTCATCATCAATATTAATTTCACACATTATTCTATAATGATATATAGGCCTACGTGTATTTATCAGTACATTTACTAACTGGTGAACTTTTGTGCCAGTAAAGCGCAAATGAGATAAAAGAGCGCCTATGTGTGCGCACTTTCTTACAAATACTTACATCGGTAAATTCCACATTGTTCGGGTCTCCGGTGATTGTTCCATCCTCGTTTCTGAAACCTGCGTAAATGATCAACTCTTGATTCCACACTCTAAAGTCGTGTTTACCGTCCGTTCTCTGAGGGAAGATTGTTATCGCTGATCTATGAACAGAAGAAAATAATACTAAACCTGGTTCACAATTTTAGTGTTTCGAAAATCTCAAGGATTCAGTTTACTACGATGTAAAATTTGAACGCGTAATGTGTAAAAGTTTTTGGAACGAAGTTCCTTAGCGCGGGCTGCGGTAGGAGTTAACAAATAGAAAATGTAATGCGTAAAGAAAATGGTTTTATTAATTGGTTGCTATACCAATAACAAATATAAAATACGAGTAACGAAAAAAGCGTTACCAAATTGGTTGCTATGGAAATGAATGTAAATACATTCAAGAAACATGAGTTTTGGTTATTAATTTAAATTAAGAGACGATCGGTTCCGTCCGGCATAGTTCATCAGATATTATAGTCAAGCGCTGAAATTTTAGGTTAGACTTCGAAAGTAATTTTAAGTCTAGGACTAACCTGAAATTATTGTTTATATGTTGCCGTTAAGACAGGTAAAATAAATTAAACATACACACAATAATTATTTTAGGTTAGGCCTAGATGGATGAACCAACATTTTATGTTTATTGAATGTATTTACAATGAATAAACATTTAATTGCGTTTACCATCTTAGCTTTGATGTTATAACTAATTCTACACTTTTATTATAGTAAAATTAAACGTATGGAAACAGTAAACATTTGTATAAAAACAATCTAATAATAAACGACAACTGAAATATTAAAATTATGCGTGTATGTTGCCGTTAAGGCTGGCAGAAGAATTGAAGAAAAGGCGTGAAGAACTTCGTTCCTGACGGGAGTCCCACTATCGTACACATTTACTTTTTTTGCTAGAAATAATCTTGATTTCTGATGATGTTTTTTAGCGTGAGTGGCATTTACTTTATAATTAATTATAATAATGTCAAATTGGTTTACAATTTCTTCTGTCCTATGGGGTTTCAAGTTGATACTTATAATTAATTGCATTGTTGGTCCTACTTTGAGGTAGATTTACAAGAAAGTACACATTTTAGTCGATACCATTGTGCAATAAAGACCCGAAAATTATAGTCAACTCATACGATATGCATAGAGATAGATAGATAGATATAAGTATAAGTACACAAATTACTTACAGACTGATTTATAAAATACAGAAATGGCGAATCTCGGTCGAACTTAATAATGAGAAAAATCGGAACAAAAGGGGTAGATATGGGACAATGGGTTCGAAAATCATTATAACTTTCTTAATAAGACAACTAACTATTTCATTCCGTTCTTAAAAGTAGTTCAACACAATTTGATTGAAAGGTGTTTTTAATTCCAGCTATTAGCTTAACGGGCGGTAAAATATTGGTGTAACAGTGTAATCTTTATTAGACACAGTATCAAATCCGTTCAAAGTTGCTGTAGACTTTATAAATATTATCTAAACATTTTCTGCAACAACCCTTACTGCAAGGGATGACCGAAATGAAATTGCAGAATACAACATATATCGACCCTTTTAAAAATGATTGTAAATCTTCTAAATATTACCAACATCTTTTGTCTGCAACTTTTATGTCAAGGCAAGCTTTAGAACAAGGGGTGAAAAAATAGGGGTTGAAGGCCTAAATGACAAAACTGCAAAGTTCCCTTAGTAGGTACAGTATGAAATCAGTTACATTTTATTGTAAACTTCTAAATATTTTGCCTTTAACAATTTTTGATACGACCCTTGCAGGTTAAATCTTAAAGACGGCATTTATTCCATTCTGAGTAACCATTTGATTAAATTATTTCTAAAACAGATATCACATTATTAAATTAATATTGAAAGTATTCTTGTATATATGTAAAAAATCTAAACATTTGTGTATATTTAGGAACGCAAATTTATAAAACATTTTCTATTCATAATAATATGTAGATAAATTTGAAATATTATGGTGTTTGAATTACGGCTATGAACAGAAAATACACTTAAATTTTACTGTTTATACTTTCACTCAACAGTTTAACGGCCAACGTACCATAGATAAACTACTGGTTAGTTACAGTATCTGTGATTGCCAATTTGCTAATTTGATTAATATGCAATCAAGTTAATCAACGGTTATAAAATTAATGTTTAAATTGCATGTTACAACATTGCTTTCGTAATAACGTTGTTAATGTGTTTTCAGAATTGGATGATCTACCATATTTATTGTGATCTGTAATTCGAGCTATTTGTGCTGATAAGGTTATTATCGCCTATAGTTTTATCGTGTACTATAAAAGCATAAAGTTAGTCGACAGAAATAAATAAATACAAAATAACAAGTTATGGTGGTAATGTTAAAATAAAACAAAATGATATAATAAAGACAGATTCTGAAGAAAAATAACAAAGTTTAAAAAAATTAGCAAGAATAGCAACAATATTAAAGTAAATCAACATTAGTAAAAAACAAAAACAAAAAAAAAACAACAATTCAATAGTTATGTGTACTCCACAAACTCTTAAAGATGGAATAAAAACCATACGAGAAAATGAAAGTCTAGTTTTGTGTGTTTCAAGTTTGAGTTGAATCGAGATGGACACCAACTTAATAGATTCGTCTACGCCCCAGTACGAGCTTTCGAAAATACAATTAATTAATTAATTATTATCAAGGCATAAATTATTAATATTTAAGATTAATTTCATTGACTTGTCTTTTAACAACCTCACAGGCGGAGAATTTTTTTGACACCGAGAGGCTGTCATCAACGTCAAAAAATCAATTTTGTTTACAATATTTGACAAACATTACTTCCATTTGAACAGGATTTGAGCTTTGAGTGAGGCACGCTATCCCCTCTTCTGCAACGTCGTGCACAAAGGAATGGAATAAGTGGAGATCAATGAATGCGTATTTTTAGAGAACTTTTGAGTATTGGACAACAACTGTTAACACTGAAGGCTGAATTTCATAGCATTCATTCATAAAATTACCACCTTTACAACACCATATACCTATGTTTGAACTCCACTGTTTTTGGACAAATGGGATAAAAATCATACTTTCATAATTTAAGCCATTCTGTGATCATAAGATCAATACACTTTGTGTTTCCTTACAGTTCAATACAAGTGAAGCTTTTACCAAAGTTTTTCAATTGCTGGAGGAATCCATTTGTTTTTTCTGTAGATACAACATTGTGGCGATTGACCTTGCTACTTAGATCGTGAATAGCCTTACAACTTAACACTAGCCTAGTAGAGAAGCGTATTTCATGGCAAACTTACGGTGCTTTGCCCTAAGGCTAACCTAATAGCGGTACTTATGTGGTCGTTTTGAGTGTCTCACCATTGGGATCTCAGAAACTATTGTTTTTACACTTTAGTTTAAATAGGAGACTTCACCAAAATAATTGTTGGGGGCAATGAAAACCGATTTGTGAAATTAAAAAAAAATGTGCAATCTGACATTACCGTTTTTGTGTTAATTGGACTTGCAATTTGGATTTTAAAATTTTCGAAGGGCTTCAGAATAGAAGCTAAAATACATTTTTTCAAAACAAATTTATTTTAATGGCTGTAGTCAGTCTTTAAGTTTCTCTCCGATAACTCCCAACCAGTCATTAAGATATTATAGTTATGTTTTTAATTTGTAATTTCTATGGTGTGACTTGACAAGTAATGCAATTTAAAGCAAATTTTGAACTATGGGAGACCCCTGCGAGCTAAGCACGCCAACCCCGTTTAATCATTAAATAATTAATAGCTTATTTTGTATAATTTGTAACAGCAGTTATAATAAAGGTTAAAAGAATCAGCATATCTCAGGTATATACTTAAACAAAAACCTAACCTAAAAAGTTAGAAACACAAATTGTTTCAATTTTAAAAATCAATTGTTAATGAAAATATTAGAGCAAATATCTAAGCTGATTACTCTACCAACACTTAACATATGTAATTTTATATTTATTATGGTGCTCCCAATTCCCTTAAAATAATTAGTATAATTTGTGTTATTTTTATGTGCAACAGATGGCCCTGTTTTTTAAAAAGTATATAAAAACTCGCGTGTATTCGAACGAAACATTGTGTCAAAATTTCAAAGCAATCGATTCAAAGCAGGTTCTCTGTAAAAGATTTTAAAGTTTTCCACCATATTGTAAAAGAGTTTATTGTCTACATAAATTATGGAGACGTTCTCCATATTTAATTTTTGCAGTGAAATACATAATTTCTGCCAATGGTGGCATTAAAAAGATCACCCGCCATGCTCAACCACCAAAGCTAACTAACTGATAGTTTCATTGTTGTGAACGGCAACTGTTTAAATGCCATTCAACAGTTGAATATATGTACTGTACTTCACTAAAATATCTTGCAACTTACAAAATTCATCGAAACAAATTCAAATGAAATTTTGATTTTCAAATAAGTCCTGAACTCGGCTTTTATAGAACAACCAATGTGGGCGAAGCAGTGGAGAAATTAGAGATATCCACATAATCCCTCTTTCCACGTTCATGCCGCGAGCATATGGTACAGGATATTCTCTAACAAACTAATTAATCATGCTTAGGCTAAATTTAGCTACCAAAATACCAAATTCTACCTCGCCAATCAGCGAGCAATCATTCGGTCAGTTAAACATAATTTACTCTAATCTGCTAACCTCGTGGTAGTTTGTAATTATGCTGTTTCATGCTGTCCATTTAATTTTTAAAATTATAATTTTCTGTTTAGGTAGGAAACTAGTATAGGATTTTATCTATAAATAAATTTTTTTGGTTATTACTTATTTACAACGGTATAAAGTTAAATTTCTTCCAGGACATTCCATGTGATTAAATGTCTGTTTTTACATTTATGGTTTAAAATCCTTAAAGTTTTTGAAATTAAAGTATAGCCTATAGGTGACCCTAAAAGTCCGTGAGGGAAAAATAATAATTTGTTTTACATAAGAATAAGTTCATGGTGTTGGTTTTGACTGAGAGCTTAAAGTAAAGTTCGCGTGAATTTCAAATACTACAATAATTTTTATACGTTCAGATTGGAAATTACGTTATGAGGTCAAAGTGACCCTAGGAGGTTGTTACGACCGCATGAATATGTAACTTATGTACACATAAAACATGACATTTCTGTCATTGTCTTGAAATACAATTCTTACATTAATTCTAAAAACGTGTCATAAAGACCCTTAAGGCTTTTTTGATCCTAAAATGGATGGGCTTTTTATTACTTCCTAAATATTCATTTAAAGAATACAAATTTTGGTTTATATTAATTTAAAGTTTCCGCCTCTACGCAATGTTCGCGGCAACCTTTTTGTCAAAACCAAGATCATGATTTGAATAAAGATCTTACTTGGTAGCCATTTGTAAGGAGTTTTATGTTAGGAACAAACTGCGGGTACGTTAATTGAATGTTAAGGTTGGAAGTTTACAAATTATCATTCAAGTTAGAAATATGTGGTTCGAGCTGTGGCAGTTTTGTAAGACCAAATTTAGAAACATAAAATTTTTTACACTTTTTGGGTTCCGTGCACTACGACGGAAACCAAAACCCTTATAGAATTATTCGTTTTTATGTATGTGTGTCACAGCCGATTTTCTGGATTGGTTAAAGGTAATATAGTCGAATTAGGAATTTTTATAAACCGTGCTAAACCCCGCATATCCAATAATAAAAAAATATTTACTCTGCATTTTAAGGACGAAAGTTTGTAAGCCCGAAAAAATAATATTTTACCATATTGTCGTGTAGAGTTTCGTTTAAAAGTACTTTGGGTTGAGTACTTTCGTGCAGTTTTTGTCTGAATAAATCGTACAATTAATGAACTGATCTTATAAACTCAATTATAGTTTCTGATAGGAGTTTAAGAAAAAGTGTTTAATGTTAAACAAATACGCCAGTTTCATTTAAAATGAGAGTGATCTGAACCTCTATTATATAAAACATTTCTGTCATTTACGTAAAAACTCTGGCTGTACTGCGCATGTTCAGGATCTAGATCACCGCTACCCCCCATCATAAATAACTTAGTATTTTTTTAAAGAGACACAGTCCTTAATATAAGTACGTAACCAGATTTACGTAATTAAAGAAATAAGGTTCAATACGTTTCCCCAGGAAATCATTGATTAGTGAAAATAAAATGCATTATCTCTCTATTAGGATATATAAACAAATTCCTGTCATTCACGCAACACAGCGTGCGTCAAGATCCCAATCCAAGTGCCTCTGACACAATCAATCATAATTCCCGTGAAAATATCAGAGTATGCAATAAACTGTTTGCATTTGCTAAGCTAAGAGTCGCTTCGGTGGTTGAGAACGAAACGAGCAGGGGAGGAACCAAAATGTTGCTTTACGATTTGTTCTATATAACCTCACAAGGCAGCTTAAAGCGGACGTTAAGATACAAATCTGCGCAGGGCAAATTTAAAAATTTTTGGTAAAATAGTGTAAAAATATTCAAATTTGAATTTCAGGAATAAGCCTTTTATTGAGTGGAACGACTGCGATCCTTAATATCAAAATTCTGTATAAGAAATGTATAAACAATTTTTGCTTGTTAATTTAAATTTTCTGACAACAAAAGATTTGAAATCAATATTACTAATATAGGCCAACATATGTTGGTGCGCATGTGCATCAAGAGGTCGTGTAATTCGGAACGTGTGGTTAGGTCATGGATTGTGATGACGTAGATGGAGGGATATGTTACAGTATATAATTGTAATCTCACAATTATGTTTCGTGTCAAAACGTAATCCTAACAAATACAGTGTGATACAAATTACAGGTTTAACAGAGATTAACTAAGGGTTCCTAGCTTGGAGAAAATCCAATTAGTAGTCTTGAAGTTCTAAAAAATCTCAAATTTGGATTTTGAATTAAAAAAATATATAATTGTAATTCGAAGTTGCTTTTTAAAAGTGTTACGATTTTGGTAGTTGTTAGTTTTAGTAATAGAGGGATTCAGCGGTGGGGTTTAAATTGAAGGACGTTAGTAAGACAAATTTTAAAATTCGTGATGCATCTTAAAAGCATTTCTTACACAGTGCACGCCTAAGTTTTAGCTACAAAATGTTTTACGAGGGAACAAAAAATAAGGACTTTTACTGAATTGTTTTCAAATTGGCTTTTGTTAAAAATGTCTGACAATCACAATCTCGAAAATCAAACAATTTACAAAAGGTGTACAAGAGACGAAATATTTTTGTTTTAAATTAAACAGGATTTTATTTTTTTGTGCATGTATGCGTGAATCACTCTGTATAGTTTAAATAAAATTGTAACTAAGGAAGATTTTACAATTTTTTACTTTTTTTAAGGTGAAAGAAATAGTGCACTAGATCAAACCGTGACCTTTAAAGCGTTTAAAATTATCATTAAACTGTTTAAATTGTTCTTTAACGTGATCTTTAAAGCGTTTAAAATTATCATTAAACTGTTTAAATTGTTCTTTAACGTGATCCTTAAAGCGTTTAAAATTATCATTAAACTGTTTAAATTGTTCTTTAACGTGATCCTTAAAGCGTTTAAAATGATCATTACACTGTTTAAATTGTTCTTTAACGTGATCCTTAAAGCGTTTAAAATTTTCGTTGAAACGTTTAAATTGTTCTTTAACGTGTTAATTAAAACGTTTAAAGTGTTATTTATAGCATTAAACATTTTCTTTAAATCGTTTAAATTGCCTCTTAAAGTGTTTCTTAAAGCGTTTCAAATTATCAATTAACCGTTTAAATTGTTCTTTAACGTGATCCTTAAAGCGTTTAAAATGATCCCTAAAGTGTTCCTTAAAGCATTTAAAATGTTCAATAAAAGGTTCCTATAAGCGTTTAAAATGTTAACTAAAGTGTTCCTTAAAGCATTTAAATTGTTCTGTAACGTGTTCCTTAAAGCGTTTAAATTGTTCCCTAAAGCGTTTCTTAAAGAGTGTAAATTGTTCTTTAACGTTTAGCATAAATCGTTTAAAAGGACCCTTAAAGCGTTTAAATTGTTCTTTAACGTTTTTAAAGTGTTGTTTAAGCGTTTGAAATGTTATTGAACGTCACTTTTGGTGAGTAAAGTGATATATAAATCCTTTTGAAATGATTCTTTACACACGATTTACTTAGTTAAGAACGTGTAACTCAACTAGATAAACAAAAAAGTTCATATTTTAAACCACTTAATAAAATATATAAACATTTTTGAGATCAGACATATTCAAATATTTTTATATGTTAACAAAATTAATAACTCATCTAGAGGATATCCACATCAAAATGTTTTACATCATCAAATTTACAAAAATACAGTTTTTATTGGATAACCTGTATTTTTAATGTTTAAACAATTGTTTATCACTTAATTCAAATTTAATTACTTTTCATCTTACATATGCCATTCCAGTTAATAAGTTATTTTGCAAATTAGTTAAACCAACGATTTTATAATTTTGTGGATTTAAATTAAAACGCTAAAGAATTTCCTCAGCACTAACTACAAAAAGCAATGAAAAATAGAATTTAAGGAGAGTAATACGTAATTTGTGTTTCATGTTTGTACTCGAGATTTGCAGAAGAGGGGAAGATAGTAGTACAAGATCTACTGCGCATCCATAAGTTGCCGGGCACATTCTAAACTACTCTACATTTTGTTTTATCCGTAAATGAGAAATGGAAAATTTTAAGTATAAGCCAGTTTTTTTATAATTACTAAAATTGGAAAACCGGTCGGGTTGTTAAAATCTCTATTAAATCCAGCAAATGCGTTAAAATATCTGACATTTGTGAATAAGTTTTAAAATACTAGGCCTATTTTTATTAGAACGTTTGAAGGCAGTAAATTGGGTTGATAAATTAAAATTGTAAAATGTAAACAAAGTGTGTTAGTGCTAGGCGATGTTTATGACGGTACTGGAATCATTAAACTGCAGAAAGAAACTTTACAATACTTGTCAATCTCGTTTACAACTAACAATAGCTTCACATTAATATTAGACAACAGAACTAACTGACGCAAGATCGAAACTTGTCTACAGTAACCGTCCTTTAGATTCAATTAATTAGACTATCATACATATACTTAGGAATGGACAATCATATTGGTATTAGGAAATTTGATTAATTCGCTTATTTAACAAATTATTTTATAGAAAGATAAAATGACTAATGTCTATAATAGCTGACTTGTATTATTGACCGAATGTACTAGGTAGATTTTAATGAAATCTCAATACAACGAAGACAATTCTACAAATATATTTTTGAGTGTTATTGTTCGGGAATTTAATGAAATTTATAAACTCTAATAAAGAAAATTGTTGAAGCAATGTAATCAATTTAGGATAGTTACAATTACATACAAAATATTGTAGAACCGAGGGACCAATCCAGATTATTGACACTGGATAATACTATAGATTCGAATAGTTGAAATATAAGTGTTTATCTATGTTAAACTAAAACGTAAGTCTGGCGTACCTTGAGATCACTGGAGCGGTGTAGAAGTCCTGGCCAAGCGTGCACGCTGGTTGCAGTTGATGGTTGATGGTTTGAAGATAATGTCCACGCACTACAGTTACATACACTTATCACAACACATAGATA
>JAGFPH010007715.1:12892-24764 GCA_018207615.1 Philaenus spumarius | reverse complement strand
AAGGGTGCAATCGAACTAAGTATAGTAAAATTGGATAATCTTGTTTGTATAATCGATTTGTTCCCATTGATCAGCTCAAGTCAGATATATATAGAATAGTGTGGGTATTATTTCTGTTTGTATTTCTATTGGAAACAAAATGTTGAATTCAAGACGAACTCCTTTTTATTCGTTATAAAGGAATAATAATTGTGTTTTGTCCCTCTCTCAGAACACCTGTTTCTTTTTCGTCCTACTTTATTCAATAAACAACTTCTACAGAAAATAACTCAAATGCAGTTCAGTCGATACGTTTTGGAGCTCCGATACTTCAACGACAATTCGAATAATTTTCTCTTGATCACAATTAAAAAAAAATGTTTTTTGATGAAAACCTTCATGAAAGCAATATTTGAAAACATACAGGTAACATATAGTATGAGCGAGTATTACCTTTTTTACCATCTTTAAAATTAAAAGCGCCACAAACAACTTGAAAAAGTTAATTTGCTTTACTTTTATTAAGAAAGTTGTAAAATATTTCTTAACACTTACCTAATGTTTCCTTTGTTAGTGCCATACTTGATGTGGTTGCATATAGCCTCGAACATGCCACTAGTCGTTGTGACGGAGCGGCAATCGAATACCTGGAAAAAGTTGTTAGGGCAAATTTATTAAACGTTCACTACAAATATTACATAAATAAACGGTACCAAAAACTGGCACATACTTTCTCACAAACATATTTAAATTATTAAACAGATTCACAGTGACTTCATTATTGTAGGAGGGGGAGGAGAGATGATTTTAAACTAGGAGATTAACTAATAAATATTATTATTACTAGTTACAGATAAAACTATTCGATCAATTTCGAACAAATTTGCACCAAACTCGTTAATTAGGCCCGTATAGATGTTCGAAAAAGGTTTTGAAATTTTTTGAAAAACAACCCCTTTAATGGCCAAAGACCCCCAAAAATCAGTTATTATTATATTATTAGATAAACGAGAATTTTTAGAAAGATGCGATTTTTTGCATATGGTAAGGTACATTAAAAGCTGCAAATAAACCAAATTTTATCAAAATCGTTAGAGCCGTTTTTTTATAAAAAAATAACAACTGATTTTTTGGGGGGTTTTTTGCCAAAATGAGGGTTGTTTTTCAAATTTTTTCAAAACCGTTTTTCGTGCATCTATACAGGCCTACTTGACATGTCTGGTGCAAATTTGTTTGAAATTGATAGAATAGTTTTCGCTCTAGCTTTGTATACATACAGACAGACATTTTGTAATAACCACTTTTTTGGACTCAGGGGGTCCCAAAACGGATATTTCCACAACAATCTCAACATAGTGAGTATAGTATAGTGAGAAAGTAAAATTAATAAACCAAACACAAAGTGGTGAGGAAAGCACCAAAAAGCTATATTATAGGGTGAACAAATTATAAAAGAACCTGCACTTAAACCAGATTTTAGAATGGGAAAAGTGGGCTGGTGGGTGGGGCTGTGTTTGTGTTTGTGTGTGTGTATATGACGACCTGAATAGTGATGAATATATTTTATACTTGATAATGAGACTACGGTCTCGAAACGCGTCGTCAGTAGGACAACTCAAGAAGTCACAAGACGGACTAACAATAATTTCCTGTATTTATTTCATTATATTTTTATTCTTAGAATACAACTAGAGGGCTCCACCACTACTTGCATCACTCAACATCCCTTGAAGCGAAGCAAAAGTAAACAGATTATTGGCTACTCTGATATTTTCTAATATTAAGATTTAGTATTTTACTTAATTACATTTCCAGCTTTACTCTACTAGAGGGATCCTTCCTGTTTTCTTCGCTCACCAGCCCCCGCGGTAGCCCGCGGCTTCGTCGTTCGCTTCCCATCTACACTAAAATGCAAACCGAATATTAAATACTTCATATGTCCACGGAAATGATGATAGAGGCATAGGACAGAGGCACTTGGATTGGGTTAGTGATGACCTGAATCCCAAAGTATGCGCAGGAGTTGTAGAGTGTTTGAGTAAATTATATGGATTTTTTATTTAACAGAGGGAAGAGATTCTACAGCTTGTTGAAGAAATGCCCTCGCCCAGTGTTTCCAAACTTTCTTGGTATAAGTGTTTTTAAAGTTTTTGTATTTTAATTCTACTATGTTTTAAATGAATGTAATTTTTGAATTTATCACAAAAGAGCTGTTTAAAATGTTTTTGTACCATTGGCGGATCCAGGGGAGGGGCTGTGGGGGCTGCAGCTCCCTCCTTTGGGTTAATATAATTTTGTTTAACCCTCTAAGTGGTAGACTGCTCAATTGAGTAGCCTCAGACAACACAACTTATACAGAATATTTCATCCACTAATCATTATCCAATCTCAATAAAACAAAAACCAGTGGGAAGGAAATGTTTTAAACATTAATTTTTGTTTTTACAAATTTGATCTAAAACGAATATTTTCATATGTAATCATCGTTGTAAAATTATAGTTGTCTAAATCAATTAATGCCGCGCGAGAAAGCTCAAGGAAATGACTCAAACTCGTCATATTTAAGGCACATAACCGTCGAACAGACTTGTTTTGAGAAGATAAGAACACCATTGGATTCGTCAAGGTTTGAACTTTCTACCACTGCCTTCAAATCATTCTTCACTGTTGTAGTTTCTTAGATATGAATTTTTCTGTAAACCTTTGCAATTGGAATGTTTTCAACCAATGAGAAAGCACATTTTGCAATCGATGTATCTATACAAATAGAAATATTTAATTTGTATAATTATTTTTATATCGATAGGAAGTGCAACTTATATCGATTTTCCGTATATCTATATTTTCGTTTGGTATAAGGAAAACCTGATTTAGTCTTCCTATGCTATACGGGTATTTCCGTGAAATAAGTACATTTCTTCAACGGCCGAGGCACGTTAGCCATTAAATTTTCGTATTGTCTACAGCTAGGCAGCGTCTGGCTGGAACTGCCTACAAAAAAATGTTTGAAAAAAATGTTGTTAGTTGTTCTAATTTAGTGAAACAAAGGTTCTTTAAAATTGTTAAGTATACAATTCAATTCTACGATTTAGTATCTACAATTTGTTATACTAAAATTTAATTATTTGGTAAAGCATATATTCCGAAATCCGCCCTTGTTTTGTACCTGTTGTATGTAATGATTTTTGAATTTTACAGATGTGTACGTTTGGTCCGGGGATATTTATGAGTTTATTTTCTAGTAAATATTAACAGAAATTTTAATCTAGATGAACCTAATGTTAAATTTTTTTAAATTAAATTTGTTTTATATTTTTAAACTGTACAGAAATATTTTAAAATTTTAAATTATTTGTCAACTACATTTCATGAACTTTTAGAGTGCAAGTGGTTTTCGTTTGTTTGTATTATATTGTTTGTTTTCTGGTTTAAAATTTTTGTTTGATTTAAAAAGTTTGTTTGTTTATAGAGGAAAATTAGTATATTTCAAATGTTGAATCAGTTTAGTTGGTTGATTAAATAAACTGTCTTACCAATACGGATTTATTAATGGTTACAAATAACTTTTATAGTTGCAATTACTTCTTTTAGTAATGTTCGATGTGTAGCTGGTAATATATTTATTTTTGTACATTTACAAAGACGTACAGCGGAAAAAAAAAATAAGTACACACCAATATTTGTGAAAAAGGGGGATAATTCTCACTACAAAAATTGCATTGTATAATTCAATAGCTACTATTAAAAAAAATCAGAATTTAGTTACAATTGGAAAATAAATAATGCCGGGTCTAAAGATGAACATAAATATTGAAAATAGTAAAACAACTCTATTAAAGAAATTTTGATATTTTTTTTTATGGGGAGGCTGGTGGTGAACTCCTCTTCATCCTACATTTAAAATCTACAAAAAAACTAGAAGAGAGATAGGCTACAACAAAAAGAAGGAAAAATGTTTAATCAAGAACAGCCAATAATGTTAAGTTACCGAGCTATATAAATATCTAAACATTTGAATCAATCTGAAAGCATTATATTATCATTATTCAAGAAACAGAAAACAAATAATAACATAAACAATACAAGATATTACGAAACGAATTAGTATTAATAATCAATAATTTTCGTTTTATATGAATTCAGAAATTTTAATTTCACCAACATCCAATTATTTACGAACAATCCGTAGATAGGGGCCAGATATTAACAAATACTATCAATGGATTCAATTTGACAGTTCAAACACGTAATATAACAAATCAGGAATCACAGATGTGACTCTAAACCACAGATACAAAAAACACGAACTACTTGATCTACGATTGTTTTACATAAATGAAAATAGAGCAAAAAGGGAGTCGAGAAACAGTTTATGGAACGTTGGGATAAAGTCTTTGGGAGCAAGATAAGCTGGCAACAGACTAGGAATACTAATGCAGCCCTAAATTCTAAGGTTATCTTTTGACGAAGCACTATGGCAAGCGGAATCACTTATCACGTCTTTATTTATATCCTTCTTATAGAACAAAATTTGTTATTTGGCAAAAAAAAAAAAAAAAACTAAAGACAAAATTCATTTATGTAGTCACTATTAAATTACAAATTTTGTTTACATAAAAGTAGATGCGAAAGTAAAATCCAACAAGGTGTTGTTTCGAAGTATTAGTGGCCATCGTAGACTAATCAGACCAGATCCATTTAAAGAACAGTTATACGATACTAAAGTATCAAAACAATATTGTAGCATATAATTTAATGACATTGGTTACTATATTAAATGTTTTTTTGTTTACAGGAATTCCTATGATATTTTCAGAAATGCAATACATAGCTTTTGGTGGTGCTAACGTCTTTATCGTATGCCAGTTACACTAATGAAGAATGGTCTCGCGGAGGAGCCTTACGGCAGCAACTTCCTGCTCAAGGTAGCAAGCTGTAGCTGACGAAGAAACTGATTTTGTAATGCCCTCTCATACTAATGTTAGTAAACAAAATCTATGGATAGAGTATGGGGTCTTAAGATTTTTTGTAACAACGGAAATTTGATTATGTTTAAGAGAATAAAAAAATAATATACACTCAAAATCCTCGAAAGAAGTAGGCGCCTAGGTGTGCACTTCAGACGAATAGGTGTACCTTTAAAGTAGACAAGTAGGTGTGTATTTAAAGTATAAATCTAATTTCATTCCAGCTCAAATATTTTAAAATAAAAAATATAAACACTATGGGAATTGCAAGAGCGTCGCGTATTTCTTTCCAATGTATTGGTGCACTAGTGTTTTTCCTAATTCTCGGGTTGAGCTGCACAAAACTAGTCATACAAGAGGCCTAAGAGTAAGTTTAAATAGATACACATGGCAAATCAACTATTTGAAAGGTTTCAAGCCAAATGGAGGTTAACCAGTGTTGTTAACATAACTGAAACAATCTATCATATTATATTATTCCTGACACAATTTCACATCACTCAGGTTTGTGACATTTAAGTAACATTAGTTTAAGTAAAGATAGGAAAACAGATGATGTGAATGAAAAGGTTAAAGTAGGCAATTAGGCGTGTTTTTAAAATAGATGAGAGCTATTTGAGGAAGGCAAACACATTTTTATTTTACATTCGTTTATTGAAAGTAATTGAGAACAATTCCGCAGATTTTGATCTGGTCTCAGAAGAGTTTTCTACTCTTAACGTAATTAATACATTTTTTGAAACAAAGCAGGTAGCAACTAATTGTATGAAACACCCATAAAAATCAAAGTTGCCATTTGAGCTAAACCCTAAACTGTCTAGACAGGGTACATCATGACGTCACGTGCTTGGAAGTGTCGCAGAGGGATGGTACATAAGACATTGTACTTGGTGAAGAGGACGGTCGTGAGCTGTTGTTTTGAAAATAATCATCATTAACCTGAGATGAAAACCTCTTTTTTAGTTATATAATAAGTAGAATTACGATTAGATTTAATTAGAGATTTGAAAACCTTGAGTTTAAAATGAAAAAGTGAGATCAAGTTTTTTTCAATCCGTCTTCTCAAGAGTCGCGACAGGGTGCTAGATAATTTTACTGAACATCGAGATTTCATCGAGTATGTAATTCATTTCATGCCAAGTTTATATTGTTACAAAAGCGGCCAAGTGCGTTTTAACACGCACCATAGTACTGTTTAGTATATGTTTCATGGGTATGTGGGTGTGATAAAATTGTGAAATATTCACGATGAAAATATTTCTCAAAGTTATTGATGTGTACTTGGATTATTGGACTTACATTTTATATGTTGGCAATACTGGGATTGCAAAACTATGATTGGTGGACGCCTTGGATGAACAAAACGAATGGACGGAAAAGATAATTAATTTTCTTAGAACGACTTCTTAAAATTAATTTAGAGGGTGCTCTGTTGCCACCGCAAATGTACTGTGTATGAAATAAAAGCAATGGATTTGTTTATTTTGATTGGGAAAATAAAGTTACTATCGTTTTAACTCTATAAGTTAACACAATTAATTAATAAGAATCATTATTACATTTTTCTAATGTTTCCCTTTATTATTTTTTTCAAATTATTATAATTAATGTTATATTTAATCAACAAAGATTTATTAAATTAAGTTTTTAGTCAATACAGTATTTCAATTTAAATTCAACTACAAACATTCGCTATAATTTTCTGTCATGCTCAAGAATGTGGAGATACAAGGTACTACTAGCACTCTAACTTTCAAGATTGCCACAAAACAACCCCTAGTTCATATATGTTCCATTTAAAAAAAATCTATTTGTATTTAAAAACACACTGTCACATGGTTGTTTCACATAAAAAGGTTTGAATACACAGGCTAATTGTATATAGTTAATTGTACAATATATTCAAATTATAACAATTTATATTTTTTTAAACTACCAAAACATTGATAAAATACACTCATAGATATACACCTTTATATTTATAATTGTTTTGAACGTGGGTACGTCACTGGACTCATGAACTCCTCCTAAACGGCTGTACCAATTTTGATGAAATTTTTGTGTATTTTTGAGTGGGTCCCTGGATGGTTTAGATTCACAATTAGACAAGGTAGGTAACGCTGCGATCTGGTTCTAGGAGTTTTTCAATATATAAAAATCAATGTTTGTTTCTTTGTTTTTTTTTTGTTCTCAATAAACTAAAAACCTACTGGATTTATTTATTAAAAAAATTCACACTTTATCCATATTATTGCCACGAGTGTAAGACGTTACAATTAATTAAGTCTAATGAATGGGTTGAAATAGGGTTGCTACTCTATTAGTTTTAGGGTGTGTAATATTTATATTACAATAATTATAAATTAAACTAACTTCCTACAAGCTATAAAGCTAAAATTATGTAATATTATTTTTGAGGGACATACAAAACAATTTGCAATTTGATTACTTCAGTCAAAATTGGTGAAATGGAATAACTACCATTAAAATAAATAATAAACCACTTATTTATTCTATATTCTCAAAAAATACTCTACTAATTTTACAAAAAATTCACAATTTACACATATTAGTACCAGGATATTTTAGAGAATATGGTCACTGCAAACAAAAAGACTTAAACGGGCTAGCTACCCCTATACAATACAAATAAATCGCACCAAATTTCTGCAAATTATAAATCAAAACATATTTAGTACTATTCTTAATTGATTTAAAAACATATTTGAAATTCGATTACTTAAGTCAAAGGGGTGAAATGGGATAACCACCCTTAAAATTAAATCAAGCAATTGCGAAGCATTGCCAGGCACACTAATATTATACAAGATGTCCCAAAAATCAGTTTACTGAGGAATACTATATTTGTTATTGAAATACAGCTGTTTTTCTTAGAGATCTTTATGTATGATTTGTTGGCACTACTGCTCAACATTGTTTACCTTGTTTATTATAGCTGTAATTAACAGTTGTGAAGTTAATTGTTGATACATTGTGTTGACATTTGCAAAGTAGCCATGAACCACAAACTAACAACCTAAGAACGCATTTTTCTTTTACAATGTTAATGGAAGACAAACAAAAATAATGATGAAGTTATTCAGCTGTTTGTAGAAAGATTTCCTCAAACTCCAGCACCACATAGGTAAGGCATTTACAATTGAACAAACGATTTGAGACGACTGGAAGCATATGATTTACCAATGAGTGGGAGTGCAAGTGAACACAACGACTATTGCAAATCTCTCTTTAAAAGATCTGCTGAGTTTGATGTTCCATGCAGTAGCCTAGTGTACATCATATCATTGAAACTGAAACCTTATACGGCTGCATCAATGTTTATTAGAAAATGACTTCCACAGGCGTGTTGAGTTTTCTGAATGGTTTGTAATGCGCTGTGAAGCCGGACTCAACTTTCAAAATCGCGTTCTTTGGACAGATGAAGCTTCCTTTAAACTTAATGGTTGTGTCAATCGACATAACCGTGTCTACTGGAGTGACTTGAATCCGCACTTAGTTCCTGAACAAGAACTAAATCTTCCAGGAGTAACTGTGTCGGCTGGTATATGTAGTGGTGTCATCGTTGGCACATACTTTTCTAATGGCACTGTAAGTGGAGAATCATACCTTCAATGTTGTCAACTAAAAAATAATTCGTTCTATGAAAATACAAACTTCATTTGGCAAAAAGATGGTGCTCCTCCACATTCAGTTTAATGGTGAGGGAATATCTCAGCAATCAATTCGACGAGTGGATAGGAAGATGTGGTACGGAAGACTTTTCAGTTTGGGGAATTGTGAATGTTTTTGCTCAAAACCCCGTAAATTTGCAGAAACTGAGAGCAGCCATCGAAACGAATTTCAAGTGTTAAATAATAACAGAGATTTATGTAAAAAGTTGGTTTCAAGTGTAAAAAATCGCTGTGAAAACGTATTGAAGCAGATGGGAGGCATTTTGAACTTGTGTATTTACTTTGGCATGATGTAAATCCACTAAATACATTTAGTTTAAATAAATTGTTGAATTAATTAATTGTACACGTGTCTTTGTTATTCTCGGTAACTGAATTTTGGGACACATTGTATAAAAAGTGAATAAAAGTAACTTATGCACGATTCACTAAAGCAATACCATTACTGGCTGTGGAAGTTCATTATCAAGATCTTGTATTTTGTCACCATCGTTGGAAATCTTTAAAAGATATCTGAAAGTGGAATGTTATTACAAACAAATCGTTGGAAATTATATCTAACAAAAATTCTAAAAATTTCAGGTTTTGGGTGTTTTTGCACGATTTATCGGCTGGAACGTTACTAGATAGTGACACACATTTTTATGGAATTTTGAGGTTCATATTTCGTAAGTCAAGTAATAGGTCAACATGTTAATTCGAACGACTAGTTTAATTCATAGGAGCCAAACTCGATAATGTGGTAGCAGAAATGGGGTTTAAAACGTGAGTTGAACTAATTTCCAAAATTAAATTAATATGTTTTAGGGCTTCAACCAACTATTTGGGAAATTGAATAGCTGAATAGCTGCCTGCGTGGACGAAGTATAATATAAGAATGTGTATGCTCGTCATTCTCCGCCCTTGGCTCACGAGTTGCTTCGTTTAGCTTTGCGAGTTTGCACCTCGACATTGCGGCCTCGGATTATCGACTGCTTCGCTTCGCTCTAACGGAGAAACTCGCTTGGGAAGTTGGCATCCCGGCCGTCGGCCACAGATCTGCAGCTGCGACCACGTGGATTTAAACCGGGTACTTTTATTTTATTTTACGTTTTGATCAATTTTGGAGGAACCAGGTGAACTATAAGGTCTTGTAAAAAAACAAAATGTGAAGAATAATCTCCTATAGTTATTTTTTAGACAAAAACACAAAAAGTTTCATTCTAGTACAAAAATATCAAAAAACATTTGTTGAATTTGTATGTAGAACTTGTCCGAGTGACTTAGAAACCCAACGTGTGCACCAAATTTGAACCAAATTGAACGTAAAATGCGGCCGTTAGAGTGCGAACATATATAACATTTTTAATGACACCCCTAAACGTGTTCTGGTGACTATGATCGGTGCTCACTGACCACTCCCGACCTTAGGTTTCACCATAAGAGTCACTGCAATAGTTAATCTTTCCTATGGAAATCTACTTATATAAAGCTAGGCGGTAACACTGAATCATTGACATTAATTATTATGCACTTCCCGTAATCGGACCCCCCTCAACTTTATACTTGAATTAAGGCTCGGCTCTCCACATTCAAAACGGCGAAGTTGGGCACCAATTTCAATGTTAAATAACGAAAACATACCTTCACTATTAAGCATATTTTTGTGCTGTTTTTGTTAAAAAACGAAAGCTGTATTTTTTTTCTTAAACTAAAATAGATTGTGGGTGTTGATTGCTAAGGATTTTTGCAATATCTCTTTTTGCAACTGAGTAAAAAATTTATAAAGTTTACTATTTTTTACTATTTATATCATACGTTTATGAAAACAATAAAACGGTTTCTGAAAATGTATTAGGCAATCAACATCCGCATATGACAGTACTTCAAAATGAAACAAAATTTTTAAATTTATTCCACGAATTAACGGAAAAAAATGACTTATTCTGTAGCATTGCTCTTATGGGAATAAGATTCAATATGGCGGGCAGGGAAGCGCCCCCTTAAAGCTCTCGACGAGAAACCTTTGGGAAAATTGCCAGAAATTAACATTTTTTTATTTTGTAAACACCTTTTGGGCGGGAATTTTTTTTAGATTTTTAAAATGTTTTCATTTTTTCACTTTGAGCGCGTTTTGTAAGAAAACAGTAAGTGGTAGCAAAAAATGTTAAATACAAAAGTTGTAGAAAATTTAATTTCAGACTGATGATTTTTCATTAGATTTAAGATCCAATAATCCGTTTAGCCACTATTCATCCGAGAAGGGAGGCTCCACCCAACGTCCTTAAAACTAGACGTTTTCACTTATTCACTGACATTAATTATTAGGCACTTCCCGTAATCGGACCCCCATCAACCTTATACTTGAATTAAAGCTCTCGACAAGAAACGTTTGGGAAAATTACCAGAAGTTAACATTTTTTTATTTTGGAAGCATCTTTTGGGCGGGAAAGATTTGTTAGATTTTTTAAATTTCTCCATTTTCCAAGTTTGAGCGCATTTAGTAAGAAAACGTTAAGAGATAGCAAAACATGTTAAATACAACAGTTGTAGAAAAGTAAATTTCAAAGAAGAGATTTTCCGTCAGATTCAAGATCCAATCATCCCTTTAGCCGCTATTCCCGAGAAGGAGCTCCAGCAAACAATCCTTCAAATTTCCCATGTTAATCTTATGGAGATAATATAATGTTTAATGAGCTTGAGTCAGCTGCCAAATAAAACAGCTGATTTGTGCTCGGTCAGCGAATTTTCCAACTGCGAGCGAAGCGAAGCAGCCATCTGAGGCCGAAGGCCAAGGCGGGGTTGGGACGCGAAGCGTCCAGGGGCAGAGCCCCTAGTTAACTAATAAAACAAATCCCAGATTGCAACTCAAGTACAGACATGGCACTATTGTCACGCTCTTAATCGGTTATACTATTTGTTCGTCCAGTGACAAAATTAGTTTGTGACAATTTTCTAATTTGGTAAATGTATGAATCCGTTCACTAATTCATGAATGTTACAACTTATGATTAGTTTATTAATTTCTAATAAGTTAATCGATTAATCTGATCTGGACGTAATCAAATCAACAGGTTGCCAAATGATCAATTACAAAATCATTTTCATCACAATGTATCGAAATTAATAATTTTCAATTAAAGCTGTGAATATTGAAACTGATATTTGCCCGGTCTAGTCCCGGAAAGACAGCCGGACGTTTTCCCCGTGTGCCGTTTTTAGACATTCGGGCCACCTATATTTTTTTTTTCCTTT